>APFE030076803.1:177834-220120 GCA_000404065.3 Pinus taeda
GACCTTGTTCCTTTAGGCAGTGAAGCAACACTTTTAGGGACTTAAGAGCCCTCAGTTTATGGACATTTGTGATTGGGGTTGAAGTGCCCAAAAATTTCCATAACATGGTGTGCAATTGCAATTATCGCATCGTAGCCCGGGTACGTTGGGGGCTAATTTCTACAATGCCTTCCCTGTTGCGAAGTGCGATTGCGATTTATCACATCAGAACCTTGATTTTGCTTAGGGCCGATTCTTTAACATGACCCACCTGAAATATGCGATTTGTGAAATGCAGGGGCCAATGGCGGCCTGCCACTTGGCGCTTCCCCTTTCGCTAAAGGGCCTTGCCACATCATCTTTTCTTGTCATATGTCCAAGTCAAACCTGAACTTTGACTTGCTCTAACTTCTTCATACGAGCTTAGATTCGAGTGTCGTTCACACCGTTGGAATCAGGATGATGAGCTCTTCTATCTGAAGCTAAGTTTATAGAGATTCTGACACTTGAGTTTTGAGCTTAATTTTGAGCATCTGATCACTCCTCCCCACTAGAAGCCTTTTGGATCCCAAAAGATCACCTTCAATTGTCCAGTAAGTGAGGGTACAGTTCCCTCACCTTTCCAATCTCGATCCATTTATCACTAAGTTGGAACTTATGATCTACATGATGTTTATCGTGCCTTGCTATGTACTTGTCTTTGCCCTTTTCAAGTTATTCTTGCACTGTTTGATGTACCATTTGGAGTTGTTTAATGAACTCTTTGGCTTTGTCCATGTTACTATTAGTAGTAACATCCTTCTTACCAAGATGATACAATACATTATGATGCAAATGGTAAACAAATTCTTCCACTTGATTCCTTTGAATCGAGCTTGAATGTACATCTTGAAAGTATGTATTCTTCTGAATATAACTTTCATGTAAAACAAAATGATGCGTGAGGAAAGTAGTTATACAAAATATAGGCCTAGAAAGTACATCAACAAACTTGTCACTTATACCTTTTGACTGAGTGGAATAGTAAAAGTAAACCCATCCAATGGAAGTGTCTTTGTCGCTGCAACTTAAAAACTTCACCATTGAAAATTTCTTAATGAAATGAAATGGGCTTACCACATTGCATAAAGATTGTGCTCATGGCATAGTCGCATACATCAGCTTGAAACTTAAATGAATTTTTCAAGTTTAGAAGAGTAAATATAAAGGTTGAAATGATCTTTTGTTTTAAAGCATTAAATGCCTATCGTTGTTTGCCTCCCCATTGGAAGACCTTTTGCACAACAACCAACGGATGCAAATGAGCTACAGTAGAAAAAGAATTAACAAAATCTCTCCTCCAACATTGGGCTTCTCCCAAAAGACCTCTTATCCAAATGACTATCTTGAGCATGCCTGCGTAAATTGCGAACAGAGAAAAGGCGTCTACAACTTTACGGGGATGTATAATTCTTTCACCTATGTCTGCAGGAATGGAGTCAATACCACCACAGACTGTTATGGCCAAACATACTACTGGAACGAGGCCCAGAGTGATAGATCTATAGCTTCATCATATCCCACTCGCTAAAATTAGGGTATCATTCTCACGTACAACTTTAATGTCGGTTGACCAATCCATAATGGCATCAATCTTGGATAGGTCTAACTTCAGCTCACCTTTTCCACGTCCCAGGTAGACTGCTAGAAAGCCCTTGGAAACTTGAAGGCGCTTAGAAGAACCAATTTGATGGCTCAAGTTCATCAAAAAAGTTTTATCCAACATATACTTTGACATCTTCAGAAACAAATGTTCTTGACATATGACATTAAGTATTTTTTTCTCATACATGACATGTTCATAATGAAATTTTCTGAAAATGAAAATGTCATCCAAGTAGACTATCATGTCTAGAAATGGCTTCAATACGTCTTACTTCATATGCATGAAAGTATTAGGAGCATGAAACATACCAAAACACATAATAAGCCATTCAAAAAAACCTTACTTGGTTTTGGCATCTTCCATCTATCTCCTTCAACAACTCTACTTTGATGAAAACCACTTCTTGAATCTCATTCAATGAAATGCTTACCATTCTTCTTGGGCGTCCACACAACAGGTGCACCACATGGTAAAGAAGTAGGCCTAATGATCCTTTTATTCAACAATCCCTGGATTTTCTTCTTAATGTACGCGCTTTCCATCACTGACATCCTATACATGCCAATGTTAGGAAGAAGACACTTTTGCTACAACTGTAACTCATGTTGGATTCATCTCTTGGGAAGTAATCCTTTTGGTTCCTAAAACACCTCATCATCATGGTAACTACATCAACCATTTCATATTTGAAATTGGAATTACAACCATCAAATGCCTCACAATCAATATCATTCTTGGGTTTAATCATGAGAAGCACTAAATTCATGCTCGAATTCACTAGTCTTTTCCTCTGCCCTACATTAACAAGTGAAAGATTTATTTTCTTACTATGAGCTCTCACAATATTCTACTCCATTTTTGAATAAATAATATTTGTTTTCATGTCTATGGAAGATAGCTTTTCTGTCATAAATGTATGGACTGTCCAAAACTATGTTGCATATATCTAACGACACAACATCAAGCTCCACCTCATCTTTGAAATTTGCAATAATGGAAAATTTCAGTTTACACTTTCTTGTAACCTACAATTGTAAGGTAACTGTGTAAACACCCTATGTACCTCAACAATGTGTCTTGTGATTGCAAATCTACTCCTAACATCAAAGACCTTTTTCTGAATTCTTGGATGTAATCTTGCACATTTTGACCTTTAAACTGTCTAATGTTTTACCAATTCATGATGGCTTTTTGCATATAAGCTAGAGGGTAGAATTGTCTTTTGATTTCAACAATGAAATCAATCCAAGAAATTGAGATCTTACTGTTTTTTTTTAATCTCCTCTTGGGTCTTTGATTCCCACCATATTAGTGCTGCACCCTCCATTCTCAAGGAAGCTAACTGAATATTTATGTCATCTTCTTGAAGGTTTTGAATCCTGCAATATACCTCCAACTGATGAATCCTATTATCAAGCTTCTCTGCATTCACTTCACCATACATAGGCAGCTCAAATTTAACATCAAGTTTTAAAATAGGTGACTTACTAGTTCTTTTTGAAGTATGATGATGAATATGAGTAAGGGTTGTGTTAGAGGAAGAGGGTGAAGATGCTTGTGAAGAATAAGATGAAGAAGATGGTGGAGAGGGTGGAGGTTTGTCTCCATTTCCATTACCTCCTCCTAAAGAGCCTTCTCCTTTGGGAGGTTTGGAACTTTCCCCTTGCAACCTGGTATTCCTCTCTTCATAGAGGACCTTCAAGATCTCTGTCATGTTAAAGAGATCATTTCTGAAGGTATTCTCATATTCTGTCATGTTTGTAGGTTCTCCTTCATGAGACATGATCTCTGGAGTCTCAACTGTAACTTGAGGCTGAAATGGTATTGGAGATTGTGGCAACCTTGCTCTACTTCCCCTTGACCCAACTTCATGCCTTCCAACCAGCTTTTCTTCACCTCTTTTGAGTTTTAGCCTTGTAAGCATGACATAAAATTGCAAACAACTAAATCCTTCTTTCACAAAGAAAATCTAGCTCTGATACCAAAAATGATCTGATTTAGAATATTAGATTATTGTGCTAAGA
Source organism: Pinus taeda (assembly GCA_000404065.3). NCBI lineage: Eukaryota > Viridiplantae > Streptophyta > Pinopsida > Pinales > Pinaceae > Pinus > Pinus taeda. The sequence goes on from APFE030076803.1 coordinate 181,483, forward strand.
TCATCCTCAGATTAGAAACAAAATTCTTTCATTATGCTTAAGGATTCATGAATTTTTGCAAGTGAAAAATGACTTTTTATATTAATTTTTATGAGAAATTAAACATAAATAAGAGACTGAATAGTAGCATAATCATTTATAGAATATCATCAAAAACACATTACAATAGGAACATGATAAAAGAATTCACCCCTCCTAGGTTATGTCTCCTTGGTCCAACTTCCAATGGCTTGGGCCTCTCTATTATGCTCAAAAGTGTAAAAAGATATGTTTACAATGCTTAAATGCTTCTGAAACCTACTCCAATCAGTCCAACATGTCAAAAAATGGCTATATAGCCTCTTTTTGCATCCAATTTGGTGGAAAATTGAAGAAGATATGACCTCTCTTAGTTTTCCCATTATTCACTCCACAAATTGCTCCAAACCTGACATGATCCTACAAATTAGCTCCTAAAAGTGCTAACTGAGCGAAAAGTTTCCCGCGCGATGGTCCATAATCTATCGGTACCAACTGTCCCATTGGGAATCATAATTAGCGAAAAACCAACAACGTTATGGTCCATGAATGTGGCGGGCTATGTATGATTGCGATATTGTAGACCCAACGGTACTATTAATTGTAACCATTAGTCACATCACATTTGGGATCCTTTTGCAAATCGTAATCAGTGGAGAACCGACGGGTAACATACAATAGGACTTTGCTTTATGTGGTGTGTGATTGTGATTATCGCATCGCAACCTTGACATTTCTTGGGGCAAATTATTTAACACGACTCACTTGCGATATGCGATTTGTGAAATTCGGGGGCAAATGGCAACCTGCCACTTGGCGCTTCCCCATTCACTGAAGGGGCTTGCCACATCATCTTTTCCTGCCATATGTCCAAATCAAACCTAAACTTTGACTTGTTCTAACTTCTTCATATGAGCTCGAATTTGAGTGTTGTTCACACCATTGGAATCAGAATGATGAGCTCTTTGATCTGAAGCTAAGTTTATAAAGATTTTGACACTTTGAGTTTTGAGCCTAATTTTGAGCACGTGATCAGATTTATGTGCCCAAATGCTAGAACAATGCCTTACCACCAAAAGAGCTTATACAAATATCCTGGAGGCTCGGACAAATTTACATTTCCAGACCTTTAAGAAATAAGCCCCTAGCTTGAATCCCAAGAATATGCTAAGTCATTGGCCATGTCACCCGCTAACATCATCATTGTCACATGATAGTGATTGATTAGTGCCATGTTTCACCCTTAATCAACCCATTTGGCCACCCAAAATGTATAAAAACACTTTCCACATGTCACGCTACTAAGGTGCCATGCCATCATGCTTGTTATGGCCTCACCACCTATCTGCCACTTGTCACTTTCTTATTGGGCCACATTGGATATTTGTTGTGTCATCGCCAACTATTTGCCACATATCATAATTGGAAGAGAGGACTGGGGACTATGTTTTTCATTAATTTATTTTGTCAATAAAAAAGTGGTTGAGGCACTCTTGACGGTGTTAGATATGCTAACATACAGGGGATCTCCTCGATATAAGGTCCTAATTAGACCTCACACTGTTTGGTGTATGAATCTCATCCATAATACGACTCGAATAACATTTACTTAAATATATTCCTTGGATTTATCTATTAGCATGATAAAGAAGCACAAATTCCCTTTTGAATGAGCAAGCTAGTGTGCCTTGTGAATGCTCAATTGTAGATGTATCAATGTTATCTTATTGCAGAGTGGGGAAATAAAGTGAGCCTATAAGAGAGAAGTAATAGTAATACACTAATGGAGACATACATGAAAGAGAAAGGCTTTTCTAACATCAAGAAAAATAGTTCACGAATATGCGACGATCATTATAAACATAACAACACATTTCCAATGAGTAAGCACCGAAGTCGCCAAATTAGTTCAATTACTCTAGTACAGATGAAAGAAAACATGAACCATAAACATTAAAAAAATAGTCTTAGAAACATTTAAAATCCATGTGTGAAAATGTGTTGACCTAGAAGGCTTTGATATTAAGAAAAAGTCCCAAGATACATAAATAAAATGAACATCATTAGCTCCAATAGTGGAGCGTTAGAGCCACTACTTGCTCCCAAAAAGTACTAACTTTGTCTCTAATGCCTTGTGGCAAAATCCAAGGTTAAAGGTCCTTTACAAGAGAAATTAGAATCTATTTATAACTTGAGGAATTACCTTTCACATCCTCATAACTCTTGACTTTCCAACTTCTAGTGGCCTTTGGACATCTACAACCTTTGGAATTCCAAATTACTTTTGGAATTACATATGACCTTTGGTATTACATGTCTTTTGGACTTACATGACTCTTTAGTTCATACATGGCTCTTGGAATTCAAATTATTTGTCTTTACAATGATTACACAATACATTATGACTTCCACATCATCGTTTGATAAGAACATGACATGTCGCTGTCTTTGGTGACTGGGACTAATAGTGACTGATGACATGGACTTTCTCTAGTAGTGACATGGATGCTACTGTATCTTCATTATTAATGCAAATTCAATCATTAGTGTCCTCACCCTCCAAAGGGCATTTGAACTAATGGATTCTTTGACGTGATTTGATCATCAATATTCAAGTGTATTCTTCATTCTTTCTGTGCATCCTTTATTTGTTCTCTTTTCCCAATCTTCCTTGTGTGTGTTTTCCATGTTGTTCTAAGAAGACCTGTATCACCAATCACTCATGACAAGCAAGCATCAACCTGGAAATATCCTATTCTACAATGTTTTATGCAAATTTTCTTTTCATACCTTTTTATTGTGCTCAAAAGGGGTAAAAGGAGCTTCTAGGCACATGGGTGCACTTTGAAAGGCTGAAGGGATAAAGTGGGAGGGATTTGGGGCTTTGAAATGCACTCATGCACTCAAAAGAGAGAGGTAATCAAGGTAGGGAGAATGGCGCGAGTTCGAAGGATGAAGGGAAGGCTTTGAGCTTCCCAAGCTCACTATGAACTCAAGGGAGATATGGAGGGCACAGGGCACGCTCCTGAAGTCTGAGGGATGACGGCTTCATGGTGTGCTCATGCACTCAAGAGGCCCAGGAGGGTGCAGGGTACACTCCTGAAGGTTGAAGGTTGATGCTTCATGCCCTCGAAGTGCATTCAGGTTCTTAAAGGGTCCAAGAGGGCACATATCACAAGTGGATGGTGGAAGGGTTGAGTTTAACGCCTTCAAAGTGTGTTCATGTGCTCAAGGAGGGTGCACTTCTTCGAGTCGAAGGAGTGCACTCAAATAAGACTGAGTCTCTTGAAGGGAAGAGTTTGGAATAAGGAAGGGGAAAGAGGCTTAAGGAGTGCACCTTGCACTCTTGGAGGGCACATGTTGTAGTTCTAGACATCAAAGGATTCCCCATGAAGGCTTTAGAGTGTGCTCATGCGTTCTCTAACTCAATGGGATTGTTTTGAAACCAAATATTTGTCTAAGTCTAAGATATAAGGTGAGGGGAAAATAGGATAATTTTTAGACATAAAACCATGTGTGACACATACCAACTCATCAAGAAACTTAGATCAACTTGAAAAATGATAAATAAACATCAAAACACCACTTGTACACCTTACGCAAGTATGACAAGTGCAGTGTGTGCGACTGTGACCAATAAGTGTCGTTTACAACAACAAAGATGTTACAACCATGAAATGCACATAAATATGTTCTAACCAATCTGATGACACTTGAGACCATTCAAGGACACTTAAATCTCATAGAATATCATGGGAAAACATTTGATGATCAAAGTGATATAAGGTACTATGGTGATGGTAGGCTTAAAAATTTGAATGTAGTGGAATTTTGGAGGGTGTTGTAGCACCGACAACACTTCGTGACACACTGGGCGGAATTTAGCTTCTCTGTTCGGGAATAGATTTTGGTTAAGGGCATGACCTTCAGGAAATATTAAATACCTTGATTCCCCTCTTTGAACTTATTTATATGCATAACATCTCACTTTCTTCTACTTGTTTGAACACATACAAAATATAGACCATATCACAATTGTTTCAATTTAGGATAGGGTAATGTGCGGGGTAAGTTTATGATATTTAGAGTATGGTTTTTCATCTCTGGTGTTTCTTTGCTACTAGCAGGCCTAGACAGTGTCTCGGCAGAGTCATTTCAGAAGCACAAATGTTGCTTCGATGCCAGTGAACCTAGACAAACCCCGGTGAAATCACTTTCTTTACCTCCCTACGCACGAAGCCTTTCTCTTCTTTCACACTTTATTGATTTATTTTAAAAGAAATTTGCAGGGACACTTATTATTTTTGATAGGAAGAAAAGGGATCCTAACTTATTGAGAGCAAAAGAGGTTTCCCCTTTAGAGAAAAGACATCTGATATTGGTTTTCTCACTTTATATTTTTCCCTTATCCTTTCTCTACTGGATTGGACAAGCATTATGGTGGCCTGGGTGTAGGCGATATAGACAAACACCCAAATCTTGATATAAATTCCTCTAATTCTGGATGAAACCCTTCTTTTTCTCTCACTTGAGTATTAGTCGTCTATTTCTAGACTGACTGTTATAAAAATTCCCCTCTTTTCTTCACAATCACCACTTTTTCCCTTTTTATCACCCCAACCCTTGTGATCAGGCACAAATTATACCATAAGCCTTTTTTCCTCTATCGGACTATAATTCCATAGGAATTATAAAAATACACTATCGGAGGGCTTTTGAATGGGGAATAACATAAATAGTGTAAAATACATTATCGGTGCTGTAAACTAAGGAAAATACATTTAAACGTAAAATACACAGTCGGTAGGCTTTTATTCCAAAGGAACGGAATAACACTATTGACGGGTTCAACTATCGGCCCTTTCAATGCTCCTACCCCCGATGTGATAACATGTAGTGTTATCGGAAATGGCAATCGGAAATTCCAAAGTCCCCTTGCCAACCTCTTTCCACTTTGGGTCTTGTGATCCGATAAGCCACGGACCTGATATATTATAGATCCACCCTTATAAGGTTTCGGATCCAGAAGTCGGACTTTGGCACTTTTAAAGGTTAGTTCCTCCCTGCTCCAACTCAGCAATGTGATAAAGGTTTCAGACCCGATAAGGGTATCGACCCTATTTGATAGAGTTTCAAGTCCGGAAGTTAGTTCCGGCTAAGGTTTTTCACCATTTTCCTGTGTAAAACAGAGTTTTGCCTACGAAACTCTATGATGCAAATAAAGAAGCCATGGCTTGCCAGTATGAAAGAAACACAATGTAAAGGCTTCAACCGACACGTTAATTGGAAATTAAGGCCAAATCATTGATATAAAAACTTAGAAGAAAATAAATGAACCCAATTACACGTACAAATACCAGTTTATCAAACAACACAGTTCAAATGCACAAAAAGGTTTCAGAGGTCACCATGCCTCTGGAATCGACCAATACACAGAGAAAATACCCCTTTTCCTTTGAAAATATGCGATAAAGGCCTGCGGTCCAAATCCCATTACACTACCATTCAAATTACATTTATACTGATTCGTATTAACAACCAGTTCCTAGAACAGAGGCTCAATTTAATACAACTATTAGTTCTGTGAGACATCCTCCTCAAGAACCTCCACTATGCTAACTAATCCTAACTTTTCAGCGAGGACATCTCCTCAAGAACCTCCACTTTGGCTTATCTGTTTAGCATTTATTACAACATGATTTATTCCTAAATTCTATCTCTATGTTAACTAAAAAAAACATGGCAATTGATGGCTAAAGGATCCCACTCTTTTGCTTGTATATTTTTTGTACTTTTGGAATAAGTTGGAAGATTTTTCCCTCCAAGTCTTATGCTCCTGCATTAGACTCCTGAGGACAAAATTCTTCATGGGCTCGTGTCCATGAGCTCTTCTACAGAACTGCCCAACTTCTGTAGCATGCTTTCTGTTACCCAAGTAGCTTCAGCAGTTGGCTAATCCTTCCATTTTACCAAATACTGAAAGTACTCCTATCCTCTAGTCTTCTTGAACACCTTCTTGTCCAAAATACTTTCTAGTTGTAACTCTTTTGTTGTAGGTAACTGTTTTACCCAGTCAATCTCTTGTATCTCTTGATCTTGTGCTGTATCATCTACAGTTTCACCTTCATACTTGTATAGGTCTGCAACATTGAAAATTGGAGATATTCCAACATCAGGGGGTAATTCAATCTCATATGCATTTGCAAAAAACTTCCTTAGTACCTTGCATGGTCCAACTTTCTTGAAATTTAATTTATTATACTCTCTTTTTGGAAATCTTTCTTTTCTAATGTGTGCTAAAACCAAATCTCCAACTTCAAAGTTTACCTCTCTTCTTCTCATGTCTTCTCTGGTCTTGTACTTGATGTTGCTATCCTCTAGATATTTTTTCACTTGTTCATGTATTGCTTACATTTCTAAAGCAAAATCTTCTCCCTCTACACTTCTCATCTCATCTTTTCCCAAGTTTCTCAACTCAAATACTCCTCTTGGATGCATTCCATAAACAATATGGAATGGACTCTGTCCTGTACTCCTGTTAGGTGAGTCATTATATGCATATTCAGCTTGTGCCAACACTTGATCCCATTGCTTTGGTTTTTCTGCCGTAAGACTCCTTAAAATATTTCCCAAACTCCTGTTCACAACTTCAGTCTATCCATCAGTTTGTGGATGATAGGCAGAGCTGAAACTTAGTTTAGTTCCCAACTTCTTCCATAATGTCCTCTAGAAATGTCCAACAAATTTGGAATCCTTTTCTGAGACAATACTTTTAGGCAACCCATGCAATCTTACTATCTCCTTGAAAAAAAATTAGCAATGTGAGTAGCATCACTAGTTTTATAGCATGGAATAAAATGTGCCATTTTTGAAAATCTATCCACTACAACAAAAATTGAATCATTACCCCTTTGAGTCTCTAGTAAGCCCAAAACAAAATCCATACTTACCAAATCCCAAGGCCTATCTGGAATTGGTAATGGAACATACAAACATATGTTTTGTCTTCTTCCCTTTGCATATTGATAGACTTTGCAAGTTTTCACATACTTTTCCACTTTAGATCTTATTTTTGGCCAGAAATAAAATATATTTAACTGTTCATAAGTCTTCTCTATGCCAAAATGTCTTGCAAGTCCTCCACTATGTTTTTCTTTGATTAAATTCTCCCTCATAGAACAGTTTGGTATGCACAACTGATTTCTCTTAAACAACAGTCCATCTTGTAAGAAATAATCCAGCCATTTACTCCTATCCGTCAAAACAGGATTCTTACAAGCTTCAAATGCCTCTTTAAAATCTAAATCTATTTCATATAGTTCTTTAAGAAAATCAAAACCTAGCACTTGAAATTGACTCTCTTGAAGTAATATATTTCTCCTGCTTAAGGCATCTGCAACTTTATTTGATTGGTCATTTATATGTTTCAAAACAAAATGGAAACCTTGAAGATAATCTACCCATTTAGCATGTTTCTGGCTAAGCCTTGGCTACTGTATAATATACTGTAGTGCATGGTTATCTGAATAAAGTATGAACTCCTTTGACATTAGATAATGCCTCCATTTCTTCAATGACTACACAAGTGCATAGAACTCTTTATCATAAGAGGAATACTTCTTCTTTGAATCATTTAGCTTTTCACTAAAATAGGCTATCGGTCTGTCTTCCTGACTTAAAACACCTCCAATTGCTTCTCTGTTGGCATCACACTTCACTTGGAAGGGCTTACTAAAATCAGGTAGAACCAAAATAGGATTTTCAGTTATTTTCTTCTTCAACAGCTGAAAATTCTTTTCCGCTTTAGCAATCCATCTAAATGGTTGTTTATCCTTCTTTATGGTCTCAATATTAGGTGCATTGATCTTACTAAAATTCTTGATGAATTTTCTATAAAAGCTAGCAAGACCATGAAAACTTCTTACCTCAAAGATACTTTTAGGTGAAGGCCACTCCATGTTTGCCTTGATCTTCTCTCGATCCATCTTCATCCCTTCAGCAGAAATAACAAAATCCAAGTACACTAGCTCCTCTTTCATGAATGAAAACTTCTTCAAATTTAGTAATAATTTCTCTTGTTGTAGCCTTTGTAAGACATAATTCAGATGTCTCATGTGCTCCTCCTTAGACCTGCTATAAACTAGTATATCATCTAGATATAATATCACAAATTTACCAATAAACTCTTTAAGAACTTCATTCATGAGTCTCATAAACGTACTTGGTGCATTTGACAACCCAAAAGGCATTACTCTCCACTCATACAATCCCACGTTTGTCTTAAAGGCAGTTTTCCACTCATCCCCTTCTCTTATCCTTATCTGATGATACCCACTTTTAAGATCTAGTGTTGAAAAATAATTTCCTCCACTCAAGAAATCCATTAAATCTTCAGTCCTAGGTAAAGGAAATCTGTACCTGATTGTGATTTTATTGATGGCTCTTGAATCTATACACATTCTCCAGCCTCCATCTTTCTTTGGACTCAACACTGTTGGTACTGCACAAGGACTCAAGCTTTCTCTGATCAACCCTTTGTCAAGCAGTTCCTGCACCTGCTTCCTAACATCTTCATTCTCTATAGGAGTCATTTTGTAAGTTGCTTTGTTAGGTATACTTGCTCTAGGAATTAAATCTATATGATGGCTAATTCTTCTAATGGGTGGAAACTCATTAGGTAAATCATCAACAATGATATCACAATAGTTTTCCAACATTTCTTGAATTTCAATGGGTAAATCAGAAACTTTAGTGGAAGTCATTATTACCTTGGGCTTGCAAATTATAGCAAATTTACCTCATTCTCTTCAATCTGCTGTAAGTATTCCTTTCCTCCTAATAACAGAGTTTTTGGATCAGTCTTCTTTCCTGATGCATCTTCTTCCTTCATAGGCAGTAGTGTATGATTGATGCCATCTTTAACAAACTTGTAGGTGTTTCCTTTTCCATCATGCATAGCTCCTCTGTCATATTGCCAAGGTCTTCCAAGCAATATGTGACACACATTCATTGGCATTACATCACATACAATTTTTTCCTTATATTTGCCCAACGACATTTCCACTTCACATTGTTCATTTACTAACAACTGACGTCCCTTTTGTAATGACACCTTGTAAGGTGTTGGATGTTTCATTCTTTTCAACTTAAATTTCTCCACCCCTTCTATAGAGACCAAATTATCAGTGCTACCACTATCAATGATCATCTGACAGCATTTCCCTTGAACCTTACACACTGTTCTGAACAAGGTCTTTCTTTGTGATGTTTCAACTATCTCCTTTGCTGGCTTGAGCAAGAATTTATTAATTACCAAAGATTCTCCTCTCTCTAGTATATTTTCTTCTTCTGCCACTGTTGTTGCTAGTGCTTCTCCCTCAACTTGAGAAACAATTGCATTCCTCTGGCTTGTTCCTGCATTCTCTGGGCACTCAAAAGCTCTGTGTCCCAGTTTGTTACATCTATAACATCTTACTTCTTTTCCTCTTCCTTTGCCTCCTCTTCCTCTAGAAAAACTCCCTCTGCCACTTGCATCACCACGCTGGGTTGAGCTGCTGCTAGCTCCATCTTTAGATCCACCCTCATAAGGTTTCGGATCTGGAAGTCAAACTTCGGCACTTTTAAAGGTTAGTTCCTCCTCGCTCCAACTTAGCAATGCAATAAAGGTTTCAGACCCGATAAGGGTATCGACCATATTTGATAGAGTTTCAAGTCTAGAACTCAGTTCCGGATAAGGTTTTTCACCATTTTCCTGTGTAAAACAGAGTTTTGCCTGCGGAACTCTATGATGAAAATAAAGAAGCCAGGGCTCGCCGGTATGAAAGAAACACAGTCTAAAGGCTTCAATTGATGTGTTAATTGAAAATTAAGGCCAAATCATTTATATAAAAACTCAGAAGAAAGGAAATGAACCCAATTACACGTACAAATACCAATTTATGAGACAATACAGTTCAGATGCACAGAAAGGTTTTGGAGGTCACCACGCCTCTAGGATCGACCAATACATAGAGAAAATACCCCTTTTCCTTTGAAAATATGTGATAAAGGCCTGCGGTCCAAATCCCATTACACTAGCATTCAAATTACATTTATATTGGTTCGTATTAACAACCAGTTCCTAAAACAAAGTCTTAATGTAATACAATTGTTAGTTCTACGAGACATCCTCCTCGAGAACCTCCACTATGCTAACTAATCTTAACTATTTAGCGAGGACATCTCGAGAACCTCCACTTTGGCTTATCTATTTAGCATTTATTACAACATTATTTATTCCTAAATCTTATCTCTATGCTAACTAAAAAAACATGGAAATTGGTGGCTAAAGGATCCCACTCCTTTGCTTGTAGATTTTTTGTATTTTTGGAATAAGTTGGAAGATTTTTCCCTCCAAGTCTTATGCTCTTGCATCACATTACCACAAGTATATGTACACCAAGTTGATTATTTTAGATACTAGCAAAAGCGCAGATCCAATAGTCTCCCTCAAGGTTCTCCTATTGGAAAAATCATATTTTCCATATGGACTTAGCTCAACCTATGGAATTTTCCCAAACAAAGAAGGAGAACAAAAAAAAATCCAAGCATTGTGGTTGTCACACTTCTCTTTCATTACACCACAAAGTATTTTGAGCCATGCACTTTTACACAAGGGTATTATTTATGTGCAATAACCAACATGTAGAAAATCTTGTAGATTCACAACCTCATGAAATGTACTAAAGCAAAAGACAAGAATCTACTTCTACTTTCAACCAGCGGAACCCAATAGATCGATGAAAACAATATTAGCAAGAAGAAGATAAATCAATGGAACATAACACAATATGTATCTGGGGAAAACCATTGCTCAAAACCCTGCTATCTGTATTGCATATATCAGAAATATGAGTGAAGATACACAACTTGTTCTCACTAGAACAATTCCGCACGAGTATGCTCAACTCTCTCAGCTCACAAGTTATCTCAAGCCAAATCCTTAACTTATTATGCAACTCTCGAAACCCCTAATCTCTTGCGTAATTCCTAGGACGAATAACTTGCATTTAAAGGGAATTCATGCTTCCAAAACTGTGTAATCCAAACATAGGATCAATCTCTGATACATGCATGATATTTACACTACAGTAAATAATACCACTAATAGTACATTGTCCCTACACTCTAGTCTCAACTCGGTCTTTCTCTGAACTAACATGCATAAGTTTCTCATGAGGGAATATTCAGTTAACTGGAGTAGCACTAGTGGATGCATTAGTGCACCAACTAACTATTAGTCCTTTACTAAAAATAGTTTTGAACTAATTTAACTAAACTTAACTCAATAAATTGAGTGATCTAATTTCCAACTCAATTTAAACTCATACTGGACCCATAAAACTTAGGGAGAACATATACATGACTACATAAAGACTTCCAACTCGAAATTCCTAAGCTAATTAAGTTAATTAAACTTACTTAACTATTTACAAGTTGCTATGAGAATAGAATTCAATTTTAATTCTCAGTTTAATTCAAGGATAAATTAAACTGGAATTTCTTGTTGCCATTTCTCAACACTCCCTCTCAACAAGAAATGGATTATCAACTTCCCCACTCCTGTCTCTGAGAAACTTGAATTTACATCTTGACAATGCCTTTGTCAAAATTTCAACATCTTGCTCCTCCATGGGAATGTACTCTAACAACATAATCTGCCTCAATACACAATCTTTGAGATGATGATATCAAATATCAATATGCTTGGACCAATCATGAAAAAGTGAATTTTCAGAGAGTTTGATACAACTCTAATTATTGTAGTAAATCACAATTGGATCCATCTGGGGACCAAACAAACCAATTGGGATCTTCCTCATCGAGATGGCCTCACACACTGCCTAACTCGCAACTATGTACTCTGCCTTTGCTAAACTTAGTGCAATCGATCTCTATTTCTTGTTGTATGAAGAAACTACCGTTGACCCAATACTGAAGATCCCTCCTAATGTGCTTTTCTAGTTGGATTGACTCCCTGCCCAATCTGCATTAGTGAAGCCTTGAAGGTTCACTCCCTCTATCCATTTGTACCATAATCCATACTAAGAGGTTCCCCTGTGGTATCTCAACACATGCTTTATCGCCTTATCATACAGCTTGGTAGGCCTAACCATCGCTTGACTAAGCTAGTTAACTGAATAGAACATATTTAGTCATGTGTTCACCAAGTACATGAGTGGACCCACATGTTGTCTGTAAACAGTAGCTTCCACTACTTCCCCTGAAGTAGCATCCTCCTTCCTGAAGTTACCTGCTAGAGGAGTCTCCATGGGTTTGCTTCTTTCCATGCAGAATCTCATGAGTATCTCATTGGCATACTTTCCTTGAGACACAAATAACTCCCCATCTCCTTGCGATACCTCCATGCCAAGAAATTAATGCATGAGCCCCATGTCCTTCATCTCAAACTCTCTTGAAAGGTTCTCCTTGCAAGACTTGATCAACTGATCATCACTTGTCAGTATGAGATGATCAACATAAAATACAATGATCAATAGTTTACCTTCCACCACTATGTGGTATAGGTTCGCATCTGCTTCACTCTTCATGAAGCCCAACTCAGTGATGTAGATATCTATCCTGGTGTACGAAGCATCGGGTTCTTGCTTCAACCCATACAATTCTCTCTTGATTAGGCACACATGTGAATCATGGTAAAAGGTTTCAAAACCTTCTAGATGCTCTATGTACACCTCTTCCTGAATCATGCCATTTAGAAGGGTTGTCTTCACATCCATCTAATGTATCTTCCAACCCATCTGTGCTAATAGTGCCAATATAGATCTGATTGATGAGTACCTTGCAACAGGAGAAAAGGTCTCACAATTGACTTGTCCTTCGGTCTCGATACCACATCCCAAACACTGTTACAAACTATGGAGTCATACTCCACCACCATGGCATCAACCCAAACCTGCTACTACACTGCTTCCATAAAGGAAGATGGTTCTATTAAAACAAACTTGCCCATAAGAGCCATGTATCCAATGTACCTCTTAGGTGACCTCCTCTGCCTACGCTGAGAAGTGGGTGCTCCCACATTCTCCCGTGCATCATCCAACAATCTGTCAGACTATGTAGTGTGCTTTATTGCCTCTCTAAAAGACTGCCTGAGTGGATGTATCCACTCCCGGATCCTTTGCATGTGGTTGCTCCACATCACTCTGAGGAACCTCAACTTTAGGAGCTAAAATCTCCTCATCTGCATGTAGCTCAAGCTACCTCTCAAGGGAAACTTGCATGACCTTATCCTCATCGAATCTGACATCCTTGCAAACCACTGTCATCCTGTTGGTCAACAAGTAAACCGATATTTGTGAGGTGTACCAGTGTACCCCACAAATATCCCCAACTTTGTTGTTGGCTCAAGATTCTTTCGTGCATCTTTGGTCACATGGAAATATACTGATGACGCAAAAATCCTGAAGTGACCAACATCTGGCCTCTTACCGGAATAAGCCTCCTCTGGTGTCTTCATCTCAAGTATCCAATGTGGGATACGGTTCTGAATATAAACCGATATGTTACATGCCTCAACCCATAAGTGTAGTGGTAGGCGCTAATCATGCAACATCGTCCTGACTGACCCTACTATGCTTCTATTCTTCCTCTTGGCCACCCCATTCTGCTAAGGGTTATGGGGTGTCATCAACTCTCATTTAATCCCTTCCGTTACATAGAAGTTCTTAAAATTGTTTGAGACATACTCACCATCGTTATCACTCCGTAGAGATTTAACCTTCTTGTCCGACTCTTTCTCCACTAATGCTTTAAACTGACAAAATTTTGTGAAAGTTTGATCCTTTTTCTGCATGAAAAATATCCATCATTTACGAGAATAGTCAACAACAAATGTAACATAATACCTGTGTGTGGCTATGGCTGCCGTAGAGAATGGTCCACACACATTTGAATGGACTTGTTCTAGAATAGCCTCTACTCGACTGTCTCTGTTGTGAAAGGAAGACGCTGTATTTTCCCAAAGTACACCCCTTGCATGTATTAACTTGCTCAAGCATACCTTTGGGAAGACCGATAGAGATTTGTTGCAATATCTTCAAAGCCCTGTGATGAAAGTGGTCCAATTGGATGTGCCAAAAGTCACCAGCATCTTGGCTCTGCACCATTTCTACTTTTCTACTCAAATCAACACACTCCTCTACCTCCATCTTATAGAGTTTCTTCACCTGAAGCCCTATCTTCTTTACTTCACCCATGGCTATGTGTCAAAGGAACACCTTCCCTTTTGAGAAGATCACATGATAACCTCTATCCTTAATCATGGCAACGAATACCAAGTTCTTCTTTAGCTCAGGCACATACATAACATTCTTCAAGGTGAGCGGATCCCACGCTCCCTCTATAAAGTAATTATACCCAATCCAGTAACATTATACTTCCCATTGTCACCCATCTCAATATGCATTTGGAGATATTTCTCCTCCAGGTCACTGAATAACTCTGTCGTTAGTCATGTGGAATGAAGCTCCACTGTCTAAGTACCTTACACTTCTCATCATTGATGACACCATGAATGCAATGAGGGAAAATTCCAATAAAATGGCTCAGTTCATGATAATGAAAGAACTTAAATTTCGTCATGTATTTCTTCTTACCTCCATGACAAGAATCCGATTTGGAATGGGAATCTTTCCCTTTCCCCTTCTTTGACTTAATCGCTAAGGCACATTTTTCTTCATCATTAGTCTTTGATGAAGAGCCATCCTTGGTGTTCCTCCTCATCTCCTCCTGCATCAAATCTGACCACAGTCATTCCCAATCTGGCAACTTCTCCCAACCATTTACAGGTTCCTGCTAACTATGCCAACTCTTTGGGAATCCTAGAAGAGAAATACTCACCATATCATCCTCGACAACCATGATTCCAACACTTCCAAGTTCATCACGACATTAAGTGAACTTGGTAAAGTATTTTGGAATAGTCTCCTTTCTCCATTTTGATTTTTTGAAGTTTGTCCTTCAGTGCCAATTTCCTTTGGTCACTATTGTTTTGATACAACTCTATCAATGTTTCTGACATAGCTTATGGAGTTTCATCACCATGGAGACTTGAGACAATGTGGTCTCAAACTCCCTCAAGGATAATCTGCCTCACCTTCACCACACACTTCTTCCATTCAACCAAATCCTGTTCATCTGATGTTGTTGGCTTAGGAATTTCTCGATCAACGAATTACTTCAAGCCATTATCCTCTAGCACAACCTCCATTCTGTCCCTCTATGCTATAAAATTCAAGCTACCTTCCAAGGCATACTCAATTCGCAAACCGTAGAACGCCATTTACCGATCTTGAAGTATGTATTGCAAATTCAAATTTCAGTTGTAACCCAAAACTCAAAACTTCAAAATCTCCTGTAGTATACTGTTCTTGGCTCTGATACCATGTAGAAAATCCTGTAGATTCACAAGCTCATGCAATGTACTAAATAAAAATACAAGAATCTACTTCTACCTTCAACCAGTGGAATCCAATAGATCGATGAAAACAATATGAACAGGAAGAAGATAAATCAATGGCACATAATACAAGGTCTATCTCAGGAAAGCCAATGCTCAACACCATGCTATATGTATTGCATATATCAGAAATATGAGTGAAGATACAAAGCTTGTTCTCACTAGAACAATTCTACATAAGTATGCTCAACTCTCTCAGCTCACAAGCTAGCTCAACCAAATCCTTAGCTTATTCTATAGCTCTCCAAGCCTCTAATCTCTTTCATAATTCCTAGGATGAATAGCCTATATTTAAAGGGAATTCATGCTTCCAAAACTGCGCAATCCAAATATAGGATCAATCTCCGATGCATGCATGATATTTACACTCTTGTAAATAATACCACTGATAGTACAGTGTCCCTGTAATCTAGTCTCAACTGGGTCTTTCTTTGAACTAATATGTATGAGTTTCTCATGAGGGAATATTCAGTTAACTGGAGTAACACTAGTGGATGCATTAGTGTACCAACTGACTGTTATTCCTTTATTAGTTCCAAAAACAATTTTGAACTAATTTCACTGAACTTAACTCAGTAAATTGAGTGATCTAATTTCTAACTCAATTTAAACTCGCATTGGACCCCTAAACCTTAGGGAAACAATATACATGACTATAGAAAGACTTCCAACTCAAAATTCCTAAGATAATTAAGTTAATTAAACTTAATTAACTATTTACAAATTGCTATGAAAAGAGAATTCAATTTTAATTCTCAATTTAATTCAAGGACAAATTAAACTGGAATTTCTTATTGTCATTTCTCAACACAACAAATGAGACATGATGAGACACGATTAGCATAACACATGAATGATAAACATAAAGATAGGGCATGAAACAAACTATACAGGAAGTGCAACTTGTAGTTTCTATTGAGAGTGATGTTTTAAATCTTGGCCATTTAAGGGAGGGGGGTCAAACCTCCCGTCTAAGGATTTCAACTTGAAAGTATTATGACTAAGATTTTATTTCTGTAGTGAATGGTTCAACCCAAAAAGGTAGGAACTTTGTGTGTTTTCTCTTTTATTTGCGGGGCTTATCCCACATCAGTACTAGGTCACCCACATCAAAGCTCTTTGCCCCTAAGGACTTCTTATCAAACCAACACCTTACACGGTTCTAATGGAAGGAAAATCTATCTTTGGACTTGAGTCTTTCTTCCTCGAGTTTGATTAAAGTGTCTATCGTGCTCTAAACCAAAAGGCAAGGTCTACCTTGTGACTCTTGGGAGAGTTGTGAGGCTAGAAGATACAGGTTCGGAGGCAAGATAACTTCTTTATCATAAAATAGAAAGTATGGCGATATTCTAAGGGAAGGCTTTGGAGTTACATAGTTAGCCCATAGTGCATTGGTCAAAGATTTATGTGAGTTCCTTTGTTAAGAGAAGATGAATTTCTTGATTATGAAGATAAGGTTCTTATTTTTTTATTCAGCCAAAGCATTACCCGTGGATAATAATTTGATGGATTTTTTAGTATAATCCCATTTCTAATGCAAATTCATAAATTTTTAATGATTAAAAGTATGTTGCATTATCAAAGACAAGTGATGTAGGAATTCCAAAAGTGGTTATAATATTTTGTTGCAAGAAGTGGACGACTTCTTGGTTATTTACTTGTTTGAGAGGAACTGCTTCGGACCACCAAGTGAAGTAATCTATCATTGTAAGAATATATTGGTGTTGCTTTGACGAATGGGGAAAAATATCTCTGATAACATATAAGCCCTATTGTTGGAATGATTCCTCAACTGTTATTGGAGGCAGTGGGGCAGTTGACCTCTTATCTTGACTGACACATCTTTGACAAGCTTGGCACTTGCGTACATAGGCATGAGAATCCTTGAAAATAGTGGGCCAATAATAACCAGCCTGCATAAAATTATGTTTCGTAGTGTCACTCGCATAGAGGCCACCTACTGGTCCATCGTGTAAATTTTTCAAGACCTTCTCTAAATCCTACAGCTCGAGGCACCTCAGTACAACACCATTGTGTTGCTTCTGAAAAATCACTCCGTGAACAAATTGATAAGATAAAGCCTTTAAAATAACTTGCCTCTTCTATTTATTTGACAAGTGTGTGGGAAAGGTTCCATGCTCCAAAAATTTCTATAAATCTACATATGATGGAACTATAAATGCAGACTGAGGAACATATTCAATGTTGTACATTTCTATGTCCTGCTCCCATCCTGAAAGATGTTGCTTGGGAGCATCTCTTACTCCAGCTACTAGCTTACATAGGCCATGACTCTTTATGGTATGAACTAGTTTAAACTCTAGACCATATTCTTATAGATAGGTCATCCAGTTAGCCCTCTTCTCACCTAACTCTTGCTGCACGAACAATGTTCTTAGTGTTGGGTTAGGTACAAATATGATTGTGTGAGCTTTTAATAGATAGGGCTTGAAATACTTAACTTCCTTGTATACAAAATATGCTTATTTGTCTTTGGCTAGATAATTTAATTCTTTCCCTTGTAGACTAACGATCATAAAGTAGATAGGCCACTCATTTCCTTCAATATCTTTCTGAGTCAACATGGCTGAAGTTGACGAATCCAAAGAAAACGTATAGAGAAGGAAATATTTGCCATAATATGGATTGAATAACGTGGGTGCATAGGAAATCACCTGTTTTATCTAAGAAAATGTGTCCTTCTCCCATTTATCCCCTTTGTATATTGCATCTTTCTTAATCATCTCTTGTATAGGCTTGAATATCTGAGAATTATGAGAGATGATTTTTCTCACAGAATTAATTTCTCCTACGAAAGACTGCATGGCTTTCTTATTCACTGGGAAAAATACCTGCGTGATGGATTTGGCCCTTTTGGGATCAATATTTATTCTGCTCTTCCCAATGATGTGCCCTAGTAGGATCCCTTCAAACACATCAAAAATTCTCTTCTTAGGATTCAAGTAAATCCCATATTTCCAACGTCACTCGAATATATGTTTTAGATGATGTACGTGATCTAATCTTTTCTTGAAGAACACAGTAATGTCATCCAACTAAACAATGATGCTATGACCTATAAGACCATGGAAGGTGATGTCCAACACTCTTTGGAAAGTCACACCAACATTTATATGCCCAAATGGAATCCTTTTGAAGGAGAATGTTCCCATTTGGTCCGAAAGGTAGTCTTTAATCTATCTGGTTCTGCTACTAGCACTTAATTATAACCAGAGAAACCATCTAGTAGAAAAAAAATTTCAAACCTAGATATTGTCTGAAGGATCTGTTTGATGGATGACACTGGGCAATTGTCTTTATCAGAAGCCTAGTTGATATTTCTGAAATCAACACATAGACGTATTTCACCAGACTTCTTTCTAACTAGGAACAAGTTTGAAACCCAAGTGGAATGTGTGACTTTAAAGATGATTTTAGAATCCAACAAATTTCTCATTTACTTTTGTATAAGGGGTTCCAGTGTTGGATGAAATCTTCGTAACTTCTACTGGAAATGATTTACCTCTTCTTCTATAGGAATGTCATGCTAAATAATATGAGTGTCATATGTCTTTAAAATTTCGTATTTTCATGCAAATACATCACGATATTGTTTGAATAAGTGGATAAATGCATGTCGTTCCTATGGAGAACAACACATACTGAGGTTTGCATACTTCATATCTTCTCGGGTCCCAAGATTGACTTGCCTAGATGATAACTTTTAGCTCTAAGTCTTTGTGTTGGTTAGTCCTCTAAATAGTTTTTGCAATTCATATAACATATCTAGGAACGCCACACGCTTAGGCATAATGTTTCCTCTTGTTGCATTGGATGTGTCCTAGAAATATTGATCATGCGCATCCTCATATATGGTAGCATCTTTGAATACATCCAAATTAACCATAAAGTGTGGTATCTATTGGTTGTCATTGAAAACACTTAAGTTAGTGATGTTGTCAGGGACAAACAAATTATATACAATTTTAATAGAAAAACCTCTTTTCAATGGCGACATCCTAGCAGTTGCATTTGCTTATGCATCTGCTACAACATTTTTGATTCTAGAAACAAAAATAATATTGAAAGCTTTCAAATGGTTAACTAAACGACATATCACATGATGGTAGTTTTTAAGAAGGGGTGAGACACAATGGATAGTATCTCATACTTGACAAGTGACCACCTCTGAGTCACCAATTATGAGAATTTATACCTTCAAATCCATGGAAATTTTCAATTCAAGGATGAGTGCTTCATATTCGACGGTATTATTAGAACATTCAAACTCCAAATGACATGAAAGGATATGATTCTTGTTGCATCGGTCTGTAAGCACACAACCAACTCCAGAATTGTCCCGCGTCTTTGAACCATCAAATTATAAAGTCAAAATATCGTGAACTACTAAGCTACTTCCTATATTATTAATATTATTATGTACATTTGTATTACATGTTTCATTTGCACCAGCTGGAGAACAAGGAAAGAGATCCAACTGTGTATTTGGTGGAATGGGTGATGGTTGTGCCTTATAACACCCAAGGTCAGTTTCAAGGAAACAATTCCCAAAAATTAGATCAGTAAAAGCAACAGACTCGTTGTGGCCTTCAAGTGGTGTCACAGTGTGTTTCATATATGGTTCATTTTCCACTTGAATCTAGTTATTCCTACCCTTATATGGAAGCCATAAATGTGACCAGTCTATCACAAAATACCCTTGCAATTCGCTAGAACAATCTCTGCTAAGGAGTACACCATAGGCTTCCAGGATATCCATAATCACAATATTTATATGCTGATGAAATTGATCACCTTTTGATAATATAATAAGCACATTCTTAAGTTCACCAATAGCTTGGACAAGATACCTTTCCAGTTGAATAATTTTTTCATCGACTTTGTCCCATTTAGCATTTATTTTCTCTGCAATAGATAATGGCATTAAATTTATAGATGCACCATAGTCGACCAAACAATTACGGACATTATCATTAAAAATTTAAAAGATTAATAAAAACATAGGGAAGAGAACGTTAGCTTCTAGTGTCACAACATTCACTACAAATTCAAGGGGACCAAAAAGCTTACCAAACGCGTTTTGAGAGGAAGAAGTTGTATTCCCTGTCGAAGGTTGTGAAAAGGTCTGGACAATAAATTCATGCTTGCCTACGATCTTTGTGAGCTCATAGATAGAAATTCTGGCTCACATTTTCTTCATATATTCCAATATGTTATAATCAATCGTTTCACCTTGAGAAAGTAATGTTAAAGTGTCTGGAGGAGTGGCTTTGTTTGACACTTTTGGAGTGGTGGACTTCTTTTGTTGCTGGAGGAAGTGCACTTGGAATTAGTTGTGTTCCCAAACTTTCTCTATGAATTATTAGTGGGATTGACCAATGGTGAAATCCTTCTTAGCAACTACTCCTTTAATTTTTGTCTGGTCAACTCTTGTTCCAAGATGGGCCCTTTACTCCTTAAATTATATCGACCATCTTGCTTTTGAAGAGGGGCCACAATTTGTGGTGGCTCTTCAACATTCTTCTTATCAACATTGTATATATAGTGAAATGTATTCATTACATGTCCAATAACCTTTTTCTTCATTCATTGTAGGTTCTTATGTTTCTTCTATCTGTTCTACCTACTCGTCTACTAATAGAGAGTCCAAAATGTGTGTAACAAGAGCGTTCATGTTGTGGTTCCACTAAGGGCATGTCTTTTCTAAATGATATTCCTAGTGGAAAGAGAAATAATTATCCATGTTGATACTTTGTATGTTCATCACAATGTTCGAGCTCTGGGCAGAATTACGGGTTGATTATTGTTGCTATTACTATTCCTTTGAAAACATAAGGATTTGGGAGGCTTACTGCTAGTAGAAGTCTCACTTGACCTTTTTCTTAGTTCTAAGCTTTCATTGGTAAGTGTCTTTACCATCCTAGTCAAACTTCAATATCTGATGACTCCTTTTATTTGGAGCCCTTTGATTCGTCACCATCAGCAATGACTCTGATCCTGTGCAAATCCTTTTCAACAACGATTGCTTCCGCAAAGTTTAATGCCAATGTTTCTTTTGTGGCTCTTTTTACAAATTGGGAAATGTTGGTGGGCAAGGCAACTGTGTAATAATAAATAGTGATTGAATCACGTGGTTGCATTCATAGGCGAAACTTTTTCAACATGCTATTGAAGTTTTGATTAAAATCTTTCACTTTCTCTTCTTCCCCCATATTGATGTTTCCGAGCTCCTTTAGTAACATGGTGAGAGTCTTGTAATGAACAAATTTCTTGAGAAATAACTTCTTAAACTCCCTCCAAGTATGTATTGAATTGATCGGAAGACTATGGTACCATGTTTCTACTCTACCTTCTAATGTATAAGGGAAAAGTATGCAAGCATAATCATCATACCTCACCTCCAACATTCGTAGATGTAGGTAAAAATCATCAAGGCGATCTTCTGCCTTCATCTTCTTATCTAGATTATACTTTAATATCAACTTTTACAGATGTGTAGGAATATTATGAAGGTTTTCCACAAGAGCAAGAGGCCCTTGGGCCATCCAATCCAAATCTTTGTCGACCATGTTCTTGTTTATGTGTTCCTCCTCCTTATCGAAAAATGAGGAATCTTCTCCTTCACTGCGTAATTTGTCAAAGATGACTTCAGAAAGAAAAATGTCTTCCTCATACCCATCGTTAAGAGGTCTAAGGTGATCCTAATTTATTGTATCGTCTATGGATTCAACCATGTCTTCAAGAGTGGTAAATACCAAAGCTTCCACTATAAAGACTAATATACTGGTACGAGTTGCTTCTTTCTTCCTCAGAAAATGTGGGAGATCATGTGCTCTAGGAATTAATCTAATAGCCTTTGTGAATCGATGGGTTATAGGTTGATGTGCTCATATTTTTTCATATGTAACTTTGTAAGTCAATTCTGGGTCAAGCTAAGGATATCCTCCTACTTCAGGAATAGGAGTCAAAGTGGTGCTTGGAATATTGCTACCTTTTCTAGAAAAAAATTGGTTGGGGTGTTCAAAGTCATCAACCATAAAAAACTAGTCGCCCTCTTTCTAGCACCAAAATGTTGATGGTGTTGGATACCGCCAACATACAGGGGATCTCATCAATATAAGGTACCAACTAGACCTTATATTGTTTGGTGTAGGAGTCCCATCTGGAATATAGCCCGACTTCCATTTACTTAAAGATATACCTAGGCTTTAGATGTCAACACAAGATAGAAGCACAAATGTCCTTTTAAATGAGAAATATAGTGCATCTTGTGAATGTTTGGTTGCAGGTGTATCAAGTTTTTCTTACTACAGAGGGGGGGAATAAAGTGAGCCTCTAATAGAGAAGTAATAGTACTACCCTAATGGAGACAAATGTGAAATATAAAGGTTCATTTAACATCAAGAGAAATAGTTCACAAAGATAAAACAATCATTATAACAAGAACAACATATTTCCAATGAGTAAGCACCAAAGTCATTGAAACAGTTCAATTTATCCAGTACAGATGAAAGAAAACATGAGCCATAAACATTCAAAGAATAGCCTTATAAACATTCACAATCGATGTGTGAAAACGTGTTGGCCTAGAAGTCTTCGATATCAAGAAAAAGTTCTAAGATACATAAATACAATGAACATCACTGGCTCCAATAGTGGAGCGTTAGAGCCGCTACTTAATCCCCAAAAGTACTAACTCTATCTCTCTAACTCCTTATGGGAGAAGACAAGGTTAAAAGTCCTTTACATGAGAAATGAGGAACTATTTATAACTTGAGGAATGACCTTTCACATCCTCATAGCTCTTGACTTTCCAACTTCGAGTGACCTTTGGACTTATACATCCTTTCAAATTCCAAATAAATTTTGGAATTACATATGACCTTTGGTATTACATGTCTTTTGGACTTACATGAATCTTTAGTTCATACATGACTCTTGGAATTCCACTTATTTGTCTTTACAATTATTACAAAATACATTATGACTTCCACATTGTCGTGTGATAAGAATGTGACATGTTACTATCTTTGATGGCCCGGACTAATAGTGACTGATGGCATGTAATTTCTCTAGTGGTGACATGGCTACTATGTGTATCTTCGTTCTTCATGCAACTTGAATCATTGGTGTCCTCACCATCAAAAGGTTATTTGATCTACTAGACTCTTTGATGTGCTTTGATCATCAAGATTAAAGTGTATTCTTCGTCCTTTCCGTGCTCCCTTTGTTTGTTCTCTTTTCCCGATATTCCACATGCATGCTTTCCATGTTGTTCCTGGAATACTTGTATCTGCAATCATTCATGACAAGCAACCATCAACTTGAAAATCTCCTATTCTACCATGTTTTGTGCATATTTACTATTCATGCCTTTTTTAGTTCTCTCAAAAGTGGTTAAAGGAGATTCTAGGCGCATGTTCGCACTTTGAAAGGCTGAAGGGATGAACGGGGAGGGATTCAGGGCTTCATCATGTGCTCATGTGGTCAAGACAGAGAGGAAGTGAAAGCAGGGCACATGGCGCGAGTCTGAAAGATGAAAGGGAACGCTTCGGGCTTCCCAAATGTGTTGTGTGCTCAAGGGAGAGATGGAGGGCATAGGGTGCATTCCTGAAGGTTGAGGGGTGAAGCCTTCAGGCCTTTGAGGTGCACACATGCAATCAAGAGGCCTAGGAGGCCGCATGGCACACTCTTGAATGCCGAAGGCTGATGCTTCATGCCTTCGAATTGCGCTCATGTGCTCAAAGGGTCTAAGAGGGCACATGGTGCATTGTGTAAGTTGTAAGGATTGAGCTTAAGGACTTCAAAGTGCGTTCATGCACTCAAAGAGAGCGTACTTCTTCGAGTTGAAGGAGTTTTCTCAAGGAAGACTTAGTCTGTTGAAGGGCATAGTTCGAAAAAAGGAAGGAGAAAGAGGCTTAAGGAGTACACCTTGTGCTCTCCAAGGGCACATGACACACTTCTAAACAATAAAGGATTCCCCATTAAGGCTTCAAAGTGCACTCATGTCCTCTCGACCTCAATGGGCTTGCTTTGAAACCAGATATTTGTTTAAGTCTGAGATATAAGGTGAGGGGAGAAAAGATTAGCTTTAGACATAAAGCCATGTGTGACACATACCAAATTATCAAGAAAACTTAGACAAACTTGAATAATTATAAATAAACATCAAAATTCCACTTTGTACACATTCTGCAAGCATGACGAGTGTCGTGTGTGCGACTGTGACCAAAAGGTTTCATTTACAACAACAAAGATGTTACAACCATGAAAGGCACCTAAAGATGTTCTAACCAATGTGATCAAACTTGAGACCATTCAAGGACACTTGAGGCTCATAGAATAATATAAGACAATATTTTATGATCAAAGCGATACTGAGTACGACAGGGATCGTAGGCTCCACTATTCGAATGTAGTGAAATTTTGGAGGGTGTTGTAGCAGTGACAATGGGCACTATATGTCACACTTATTGTGCTGAAGAATTTATCTGTCTATTAGCTTTCATCAACCGTGTTATGCTTCACCAACTGACTATGCCAAGACTTCCAAAAAAAATCTCCATAATGGGATGTGAATATTGTTGTCAATTGAAAAACATGTTTTCCTCTCTCATAGTCTTTCTATCGCACCAACATGACAACTATATAATCTATTCAACTAAAACTTGGCCCAACACAATGATGTGTCATGCTACATCATCTCGATGCCATGTGTCACTTGATGAGTCTTGCCATCTGTCACTTGGCGTAGAAAATTCTCTACAAATCTAGCTGTGATACCATGTAGAAAATTTCTACAAATCCAACTCTGATACCATGTAGAAATTCTGGTGCAGGTTAACCTGATGATGCAATATAAATCAAAGAAAAATACTATAACCTACTTCTACTATCAATTTTCGAAAGCTTAAAGATCGAGTTGAACAATATAACTAGAAGAAGAAGAATCAACACAATACACATGAAAATACTTTGGAGAAAGCCTCAGCTAAAAACCCCACTATCTGTATTATTATACAAGGTGGAAATACATAGGAATTATCCAAAGCCTTAGCTCTCACAACTAGCCAACTCTCAGTACAATCCTCACAGACGCTCACAGGCAATCCTGGATTCTCTTAAGCCTTCTCCTCTGCCCTCCAAGATCCTATTTCCTTGCGCAGTTCCTCTGGGATGATCTCCTTCAACCAAGTGGAAAAACTCGATTTACCAAGTGGATGATCTCCTGATTTCACACACTGTCAGAATTGCGCAATCCTCAAGGAATTGATTCCTTTTACATGCATGAGCTTTCTTTATAAGAAAACACATGCAACTGTACACTGTCCTAGTCTTTAATCTCAACTGGATCTTTTTTAGAATAGACATGCATGAGTTTCTGATGAGGCAATCTTCAGTTAACTAGAGTACACTAGTTGAGTGCATGCATGCATCAACTAATTGTTAACTCTCTATTAGTTCCTCAAACAGTTTGGCACTAATTTGGATGATCTCCTGATCTCACACACTGTCAGAACTACGCAATCCTCAAGGAATTGATTCCTTTTACATGCATGAGCTTTCTTTATAAGAAAACACATGCAACTGATAGTACACTATCCTTGTCTTTAATCTCAACTGGGTCTTTCTTAGAATAGACATGCATGAGTTTCTGATGAGGGAATCTTCAGTTAACTAGAGTACACTAGTTGAGTGCATGCATGCATCAACTGATTGTTAACTCTCTATTAGTTCCTCAAACAGTTTGGCACTAATTTAACTGGACCTAACTTAGTAAACTGAGTTAATTAATTACAACTCAAATATAACTCAATATTATCTCCTTAATTTAAGGCTTATCTCCTTAATTTAAGGGATAACTCTTGCATGACTTCAGAAAGGCTTATAACTTGAATTTCTCCAACTAATTAAATCAAAATGACTTAATTAATTATTTCCAAGTAGCTGTTAAGACTAAATTCGATTTTAATTCACAATTTAATTCAAGGACAAATTAAATTGGAATATTCTTGTTGCCACATTTCAACACTTGGATTTGGCCCACTTGGCCACTTGAAAATTTTGAATCTGCATGCCACATGTCACCTATATGCCAACTAATCTACAAAGTAATCTTCGTCATCTAATAGAATGTTTCCATCTATTACCTTCCATGCCACTACTTGTATGGATGAAATTCTTGGGGTCTATTTCATATTTACCAAATTTGAATTCGAATTCTATTTGATATGAAAAATATTTGATGATATAAAATTCAATACGGTAAAATTTCAAGAGTATACATCTTATAAATATTACATTATTATTATTTTTTTAATCAAAATTTAAAAAAGAAAGAAAAAGAAATGAATCTTGAGGATTTCCTCAATAAAATAACATTTTTACTTATTTTCAATATTAACCATTTATGTATATCTAAGATGATCCAAAAATAATAAAAAAATGAATGCTAGAAAACATGTAAGTAAAATGTAGTAATATGAATAATAAAAATTTAAAGCTGAAGTGTAATGTGAAAAATGAGATACTAAATATTAGTAGGCTTCAAGTTATCTCCACATATGAAGAAATTTATATGTCAATCATTTTCATTCAACATAGTGCGTGTAATTTAATTTGTGTGGTGGATAATAGAAAATAAACCCCTTTAATTGAATTCCAAACAAATGATCATTGCAATTCTAATAATGGCTATCATCCAATCAGCTAATAGCTATCATGCAATAGAATTATACTAATAACTATTATGCAATAGAATTAAGAAAATTATAAAAATATATTTTTAAATTTTTTAAATATAAAACTTAACATTCTATGTAATTTTTTAATACGAAGGTTCCAATTTTTTAAATGAGAAACTTCTAATATTTTTGTGATTATAATTTTTTAAATATAAGAATTATAAAACATCCTCGACCATAATTCCCTAGTGGGATGGATGCTTCTATGGATATGTTCTACCATTGCCGCTTGCTCGTTGATCAGAGGAAATGTATAAGTTTTTTGGGAGCTTCGTGCCCTCGTGCCCTCTGCTAAGCTTAGTTGCTCAAAATAGCAACAGGGTTGTTTGAAGTCTTATTGAATTGCAAACTTAAAATTCAATTGAATTCATAGACTTGAATTAATTTCATAAACCAAATTTTTGTACCATATTAAAATTGACGTATTATATTGCAAACCAAATCATACCAGCTAATATTAAAATATTTTAGCTAATACGCCTGAGCTTGGTAACTATGGTCTATTTGATTTTCAATTTTCCTTTGTTATCCAAAAATGGGCCCATACATAATATTCACAACATTTGCATTTAATTTTCATTTCTCTATGTCGTGCCTTCTCTTAATCGCACCAACACTTTGTGGAACTCTCCAACCAAAACCTTTGCAACGTGACATATGACAATTGACATATTTATTTATGTCCTGCATCTCTATTATCCATCCATGCCTTATGTCAAGTCCCTCCTTTTACTATTCCCATGCATCTTCCAACTTGTTTGACCATTTATTTAAATGATCTCCACTTGATTGACAATCATAGTTAATTGCGAGGCCCCCCCCCCCGTATGTTCAATTGTTAACAAAGGGGGAGGGGGTATCCGCAATTTGTTGTATTCATGACTAATCCTTGTATACTTCCCTTAAGCCACACCATAACCCAATATCATCCACCTTTTATCCAATGATCCACATAAATTGTTGGCTCCCCTTATGATAATTTGTACAAGAGATTTAAATTTAGTGCAATACAAATATAATGAAAGGGAAAATTTATCATATTGTTCAATCATCAATGCCCATGATTGTAAACATTGAAGATATATTCCATGAAAACCCCCAAATATGCGAGAACATCACATAAATCTATGTGGAACATCCCTAATATTTTCTTGGAATATCTTGGGGACAATTGACAAGTCTCTGAGCACCAATAAAGTCCCTAAAATTTGAGGACATTTTTTAAAGTTCCAAAATCCCAAAACATGGGAATGACAACTAAGCAAGTTTGGTTTGGAAAACATTATGCACCATACAACAATGAAGTCAATGCTATATAATATGCTATATAAGTCAAGATATACATTGTTGAATATACACCAAGATGTACACTACTTAAATTCAACGATGTCACTAGTAGAAAATGATAAATTAATGACGAAGCATTAGTCACCACAACTTTTCCAAGTGAAATACTACAAAAAATTAGCAATATTAAGTGACCCACCTAAAAACGGCTAACATAAATCATTAATTTAGTTGCGGGTTAAAATATATGACTAGCTAATAAGTAATAAAACTAAAAATGATTAACATGAATGACTAATTTAGTCTAAGAACAAAAATATGACTACCTAACAAGTACTACAATAATATGAATAAGTTCTTTATGTTAGTCATTTTAATTGTGTCAAGCAATTTAAACTTACAAGTGATAGAGGATTGAAAGATTGTTAAAGATTAGCTTAAAGGTTATCATTCCTTAAACACTTCTTCATCCTCACATGGTGTATAGTTGAGCCAACTTTTCAATACTTATCTTTAATAATTTGTAATTTTAAAAATATATTTTTTAATAAAAAAAATAATTGTTTTATGCATTTTTTAAAAATCTATTCATTGAATCTAATTGGATCTACTTCCAATTTGAAATTAATTTGAAGAGAAATTTTAAGTTTTAAGACTATAATATCAAATAAAAACTAATTTAATTTCATATTAACCAGCGTAGATCTATCTTAACCCTAGATCTATCAAACACCGAGAGGGATACAATCTCTCGAGATGCAAACTTATTTTTTTAGTGAAAAACTTGAGGAAAGGTTTTCACCTCAAGATATTGGATCCCTCACGTCACTTGATAGATCTGGGGTTAAGATGGATCTAGATTGGTTATATAATACTATATAATATCTATATTTGTATTTGTGTCTCTTTTTTATTCCCTCTCTCTATCTCACCCCCAAAAATACATACTCTCCCTCTCCCTCTCTATTTCTCCTTCTCTCTCTCTCTCTCCCCCCATTCTCTCCCTCTCTATCTCTCCTTCTCTCTATTGCCTCTTGATCTCCTCTCTCCCTCACTTTCTCTCCATGGCTCCCTTGTCACCCTCTCTCTCTCCACCTTTCTCCCTCTATTTTTTTATTTTTCCCTCCCTCTCCTACCCACTTCAATTCCATCTCTCTTTCCTCATCTCTCTCTCCCTTCTCTCCCACCTCCCTCTCTATCTTCCCCTAATCACTTTCACTCTCACTCACACACTCTCTCTCTCTCTCTCTTCTGTCCAACTCTATCACTATCTCCCTCCCCCTCTCCTTCTCCCTTTCCCCTCTATCTCTATGCCTTCATCTCTCTCCCTTCCCCTTCTCTCCCTATCTCTCTCCTCTCCTCTTATCTCTCTTCCTACTTTCCTCTCTCCCTCACTCTCTCTCTGTCTCTCCCTTCTCACTCCCTATATCTCTATATCCACCTCTATCTCTCTATTTATTTGTTCTTTCCTCCCTCTCTCTCCCCCTCCAACTCCATCTCTCTCTCTCTCTCTTTGTCTCTCCCTTTATCCTTCTCTTTCTTTCTTCCTCTCGCTCCCTCTCTCCCACCTCACACTCTGTCTCCCCCATCTCTCTCTCTCTCTCTCTCTCTCTCTCTCTCTCTCTCTCGCCTCCAACTTTTTCACTATCTCCCTCCCTCTCTCCTGCTTCCCCCCAACCCCAACTCTCTCTTAAATTTGATCACATTGTATTGTGTTTAAGAAATTATCTAAATTAAAAAAACTTAATTGGTTGCAAAATATTAAACCTATATTTTGGATCAATCGTGTCAAAGAAAATAAAATAATGAAAAACTTAAAAAAATCATGCACTATATTTAATCTATTATTGCTAGTCACTTTGTTTTCTCTCATCCCTTGGATCCTTAGATAATATGGATATATGTTGGTTCTTTATATATATATTTACCTAAGATGGATCTATATGGTTCTTTAACCAGCATAGATCCATCTTAGCTTAATTTTAATAAAACCTTAATTTAATTTCCATGGGAATAATATTAGTAGTCATGAGGATGGAACATTTAGATATTTCTCAAATTGTAACATTTTCCCTGTTAGATTGAATTAAAAAAATGTTATAAAATAAAATTAAAATAAAATATTTTTACTATGAAATAAGTTATGGTTTTTTGGCATGTGATATTGATAAGTCATGTTATTGGTCCATGCTATTGTAACAAAGCCTATTTACAAGTTAATATCCATGGTAAAGTGAGGATGAATATCCATGGTTAACAATGTTGTCATATTGTTATAAAATATTTTGATTGTAAAAAAAAGTTATTATTTTTGGGCATGTGGCATTGATAAGCTATGGCATTGTAACAAAGCTTATTCACAAGCTCATAATATCAATGGCAAAGTGGGGGTGAATATCCATGGTTAAGAATCTTGTCATATTGCTATAAAATATTTTGATTGTGAAATAATTTATATTTTTTGGGCATGTGGTATTGATAATCCATGGTATTGACCCATGGTATTGCAGCAAAGCCTATTTTTTACAAGTTAATAATATCTACAATAATGTGGGGGCGAATATCCATGAATAATAATCTTGTCATATTGTTATAAAATAATTTAGTTGTGAAATAAGTTATAGCTTTTGGGCTTGTGGTATTGATAAGCCATAGTATTGTCCCATGGTATCGTAACAAAGCCTATTCACAAGTTAATAAAAAAATCAAATATAACAAATTGAATTTTATTTTTTTAATTATTTAACATTTATATTTAATGATATCAATATTAAATGGTTACACTCACCCAATATCCTTAACTCTTTACTACTTCTTTTAATTTAGCCTCTAACACAAAATATAAATTCTTATTAAAAATAAATCACTTAACCCAATTACAATTTATATCTTTTATTTTTCTATATAAATATTTCTTTTCTTTTTCATTTAAAGTTTAGCATTAGGTTCAAATAAAATGTTCACAAGTTACAGCATCACATTTTAGCACTGCATTTTTCTCTGCCTTGTAGATATCTATGTGGAAATGCTAGAATAAATATTTCTTTTCTTTTTCATTTCAAGTTTAGTGTTGGGTTCAAATAAAATGTTCACAAGTTACGACTATCTTGATCTCATTAGGAAGTATCTTGGTAGGGTTCAAATGTTCACAAATTTTGGGAGCTATGAACAACTTTCCGGTAATGGGGTAATTGGTGAAAGGCCACTAAAGTCCAAACTATGTGGATATCTGGAGATAAATCTGCAGGGGTGGGATAAGGAAATCTCGATCGGATTTTTTGAAGTCCTTTTTTGGAGGTTTCCTCCCTACGTTGGATCTCTCGCACAAAGCCCCAGATCCATCACCCTTATGCAATTTTCTTGTTTTAGTGGGATTGAACAATTTATGTGTGGAGAGATGGGTCTCAGTTAGTGTGAATATTCCCATTTTGATTGATAGATCACACCTTTTTAGTTGCATATCTACGATTAAATCTATGCCTTTATAAACGTTGGTTGACTCAACCAGAAGCAGTGGGCACTCGACTTGATTTGAATGGTGGTGGATTAAATAGGTGAAAATATGTGGAGTTCTGGTAAGTGGTTTGGTTAAGGTTTTAGGTTCTTGTATATATGTTAATTGTATGACTTTAGTTTGGGTATTTTTTTGCATTCAGAACTGTCAAATATGTAGAAGTTACTTTACACGTAGCTTAGATGAGAAAAAAATTGTCTTAATATAATATGTAAACTTCATATTACTTACAACCGATGCTATTGTATCTTATTGTGCATATGTTAATTGTATAACTTCAGTCTGGGTATTTTTTTTAACGTTTGTCTTAATATAACATGTAAACTTCATATTACTTACAACTAATGCATATTGTATCTTATTGTGCATATGTTAATCATATAACTTCAGTGTGGGTAATTTTTTACATTTAAAATTGTCAAATATGTAGAAGTTACATTACACGTAGCTTAGATCAGAAAAAATTTGTCTTAATATAACATAGAAACATCATATTACTTACAATTGATGCGTATTGTATCTTATTGTGCACATGTTAATCATATAACTTTAGTGTGGGTAATTTTTTACATTTAAAATTATCAAATATGTAGAAGTTACTTTACAGGTAGCTTAGATCCGCACACAAATAAGGTAGCTTAGATCCATACACAAATAAAATATTAGAAATATGGAAGGGGAATGAGTAAGCATTTTCACACTAGTTTAAAATTTCCCCTTGGTTGGTGAATAGAACCAATTCAGAACTATTGCTATTTTTTGTGAGTATTAAGTTATTAACCCAATATAAAAAAATGTTAGTCTCTTAAATGATTAAAAAAGGCTATTTCGAATGTTATATAAAAGTCACATTTCAGGTAGCTATATTTGCCTTGATGTAACTATAATATTTCAACTCCTTTTTTTTTCACACTTTTCAACATTTTAAAGGTTTGTCTAGTTTAGTGTGATTATGCAATTAAATAGTCCATATTGTTTAAGACATATCCTATTTGCAACATTTTGAATTCTTAAGTGGGATCTTGGGTAGGTAGTTTTAACTAGATGGTGTTTTATAATTCAGGCAAGAGACTTTAGGAGCAATCTTGAATTACATGTTTGTTTCCATTATGCATCTAATATTTGCAACTCTTTCTAGGTTAATAACCCAACATCCCATGTTGAACATGAAGAAAGTACCTCAAAGATTGGGGAAGATTAGTTATTCTATTTCCAGAGGGGGATAGATCCAGAGAAGACAATGACAACTATCATAAATGGATTTTGTCGAGTTGTATTTAATGAAATCTCATTAGAATTTTCTACTGAAGTAAATCAATTGACGAGTTTGAAGCTTAAAGGTAGTGTTGAACAAGTGTTGCAAGGTATCTCTATAACACTATCTATCTACATGATTCTAATAACATGATATGGTGTCTCAATAACATTATTTTCCAGTGTTGGGTGGTAGATGTAGATAGCTTTCTCATGTCCTACAGGTAAATCATATCATTATATTTTCTATGAAATATCGGAATGTGTTCAAAGTTTGTCTCGGATAAGGAAATATGTATGTACTCTTGAATTTATTTATGGTGTAATAAGATCAAGAATAAAGTTTTCTTTACTACATGAAATTCTTGATTTGTTAGATCCCAACTAGTTAGGGTTGAATTTGTTTTTGTTGTAATGAGATTAAGGATAAATTTGTCATTTCAATCATTGGAATTTACCATGTAAGATTTCTTCATTACATCAAATTATTGATTTTTTGGAGCCCAACTTATTAGGATTATGAAGAGTCCTCTTTCATGAGAATATTTATGAATTCTATATTCTTGCTCAAAGAATTACAAATTACAGAAAGGTGGAAAATAAATGAGATGCAAATGAAGGGTTTTTGTTTTAAAATACGTGGAGGGAGTATAAAATCGTTTTCAGTTGCCTTCAAATATTTTGGAGCACCGACTAAAGTGCTTCATTTTCCTCCTAGTTAATTCCCTTTCTGTTATCCTAGTGCTTCTAGAAGCCCTTCTCCAAAGTGATCTCTTAACTCTCTTGGAGGGAAAGTGATTACTTGATTGGAACCCAAAGATTACAATTTGATTAGGACCAAGGGATGAGAAAGCTTCATATTATTCGATCTTTTCCATAAGTTAAAAGCATATCGAACAACTGCCTTTCTGTTTAATTGATACGACAATGACTCCAACATTTGTTAGGATTTTGAGACCTTTTTCAATGATTTTTTTTCTTCTGAAAGTTGTGTTTTCAATTAAAGAAATTAAAGAAAAGGTGAAAATGATGCAATGGAAGGATTTTCTATTTTAGTGCCTCATAATTCTTTGCTAATATGAAGGGCTTGGTATTTTCTTGACTCAATATTAGTCACATTTGACTTCCTAACATTCCATTTAATTTCATTTTTGTCATGCTTATATTCCTATCATTGAAGTTGGTGATATACTGTGTGTGTAATACGGATTATTAACTATTAAGCACTCTCAAAGGTGATATTGATGGATGAATAACTTTAAATGTCCCTACTTGACACTCTAGTATTACATGATCATGGAAAGAAATTATTAATCAATATTAAAGGGAAGATGATTAACGTGCAGTGTTTCTTGCCTTGTCATATAATTACTACATTTTGGCCCGCAATAATATATTTGAGGCTACTTATTGGTTGTTACTTGTGGAGCTTCCCTTTGGCCTAGAAAAACATCTAGGATAAATGTCCATTGCCTTGGCATTGGAAATCATCAAAGAGGACTTCACCAAAAGCAATAGAGGACATGGGAGAAATTGGTACAATGAGCGGATAAGCACTAGAGAAACACCGAGGTACAATAATTTCTTGTGTATTTAGATTCACTCGAAATTAATTAGTCACAAAAGTACCTTTTTCTGAATATTTTCATTTATACATAAATACTCAAAATGCAATTTCAGACTAATTATTCAAACTAATAATTATCTAATATTTATAATTTTATAATTAAATAGTATAATCTGATTAATATTATAGGACATAATTATAGGGTTTGGCTCTGAGGGGCATTATGAAAATATATTTACACTTCTCATTGTATTAGAAAATAATCTCTGAGAGTGTGATATCCATCCAACGAAACGTACTACCAAAGGTTATTGTGGGATTGAAATTTTTTCTTTTAGTGGACCATGGTGATATATTTTCTTGGCCCTCGGTGTTTTGCTTCCCTAAGGTTTTCACACTTCTCACAGCTAGCACCTTCATTCAACCAAGTGAAGTACTCATCTTAGAAAGTTGAATTATTTTTTCTCCACAATCTAATATAATGTTGTATCAATCTCATGATCCTAAAAACATAGGTCATCATAGACAAGAAATTTTACCGTGGGAAAAAGCATCTCTGAATTTAAGGAACATGACTCTTTTAGGACAAGCAAATAAAGAGATTATATATATATATATATATAATATATAATATATATATATTTCACAAGCTATCTACTGTCTAATATTCTTAGCATGTAACTTAGTTGGTATGATTGTGCCTAAGCTTTTCTTGAAGGTTGAATACTAAGTTCTTAAGGTGTTATTTTCTAAGGTAATATTTTATTTGCTTTGTTTATATAGGTCATCTAGCTGCATAGTGGCATCTATCGCCCAACTAAAAACTATTGCCCAATTGAAGAAAACTTGTTTGAGTTTCTTACTTTTCTAGGGGAAAAATGGCATTTACATTATTGATGTTGAGGTATATGTCGTATAAATAATTTATAGTCTAATTTAATTTATATTCGAATGTTCATCATCTTTGACGTATTATACTCTACATTGTATCTTTTTTCATTTTCATAAGATGAACTCAATATTGATGGTAAGAAGCAGGAATTGAAGAAAAAGAACAATAGCACTAGAGTGAAAAATGCAGAAAGAGAGAGAAGAGAACCAGTCTAGTGATGCCCTTAAAGCCAATATCTCACATGAGACACAAACATACATACTGATGGTTAAGTCTTTAGAGTTAGTGAATTCCCCTCCAATGTTTTGGTAAAATAATGATAATATTTTGAAGTGATTGAACACTATTTCATGTGTGAATTGTATTCTAACCAATATTAAGTTGGAAACTCATATTGTAATACTTGAAATTTCATATAATATAATTTATGTGGTTGAAATTACTTATAGTTGTATTTGATAATATTTAGTATTGTAGTAAACATATGTAACTTTGTATTTTCACATTAGATGAACATGTGTATTGTATGACATTTTTTAATTTAATCACAAAATCATACGAATTAATTTATGTGACTAATAATGAACACATAAAATTCAATCTAAAGCTACTAAATTAATAGTTCATATTGATTAATGATGAACACAAATAAAATGAATATATGACTAAATTAGTCGTTTATAATAATTATTAATGAAAGTAAATGAAATGAATATAAACTACTAAATTAGTCGTTTATATAATGAATATGAAACTACCAAAAAAGATAAATGAATATTGCAAATGATAAATTTGTGATTAAAAATGACGACTAAATTTTGCATATATACGACTATTAGTAGCTAATTTACAGTATCTTATAACACATCGAAAAATTAGTCATATTTCCTTGGTCATTAATTGGTTTTAAACGATGACTAAAATTTGCATATATATATGACTATTAATAGCTAATTTATAGTATCTTATAACATGACCAACATTTCAGTCATATTTAATTGGTCATTAATTGGTTTTCTCGGATGATCATATAGTAATATGTTTTGTTTTATATTTGGTCATTAATTGTGACAATTAATGACTAAATTAATAACCAAATTTATGACTAACTATACTACTAGATGCTAAAATTGAGACAACCAACTAATGACTAAATTAGAAACAACTAAAATTTGGTCGCATTATAAGATACTGTAAATTAGCTACTACTGGTCACTGACTGAAAAAATTGTCGTTTATATGCAAATTTTAGTCTTTTTTTTAGTAACTAATTAGCCATTTTGCACTAGTGTGTATATCTCAACCTATACAATATTTAATGTCTATATAGATTTATTGCATTGCTAGACAGTATGCATTATTTATTGAACTTAGACTTCTGTGATCCATATCAATTTTTTTTTTTTGAAGAATCTTCAGCGAAAATCACATAGAAAAACTTAGTTGGTCATACTCCGTCCTTCGTTAAAGACTCGACTTCCTTTATTGAGGAGCTCAAGGACATCAAGCTTGACTCTTGTGACATTCTGGTCAGTTTTGATGTTGTTTCCCTCTATACTTGCATCCCTATTAATGAGGCCTTGGACGTGATCTACCGTCTAACTGATCCTGATACTGCTCGGTTAGTTGAGATCTGCCTCACCTCTACCTTTTTCAGTTTTGAAGGAGAGTTCTTTGAGCAAACTTGTGGGGTTGCCATGGGCTCACCCCTATCCCCTATTGTGGCTAATCTTTTTATGGAGGATTTTGAATATAAGGCTCTGAAATCAGCCCGTCTCCTACCCAAGCTCTGGAAAAGGTATGTAGATGACACGAATGTCATCTGGCCTCATGGCCAAGAAGAGTTAGATCTCTTCTTCGATCATCTCAATAGTCAATCCTCGGCTATTAAGTTCACTAAGGAACAAGAAGTCGATGGTTGCCTCCCTTTCCTTGATATTCTTATCTCCAAGAATGAGGATGGTTCCCTCTCCCACCGAGTGTTTCGCAAGAAAACTCATACAGAGCAGTACCTTCATGCTAGTTCCCATCATTTCCCCGCCCAGAAGTTGGGGGTTCTCAACACCCTTGCAACTCGTGCCTTAAGGATCTCTGACAAAAATAGCTTCGATGAGGAAAAATCCCATCTCCTTAATGTCTTTGTCGAGAATGGTTATAGCAGACACTTGGGACATAAGGCTTTCCTCAAAGCAGCTAAGAATTCGTTTACCAGGAAGGAGCCTAAAGAGCGAATTCCTGGTGTCCATCTTCCGTATGTTCAAGGGACCACGGATAAGATTGCGAGGGTTCTTAAGAAGCATAATATTCCCGCAACGTTTAGACCTCTTAACACCATTCGTAAATCCCTAAGATCTGTAAAGGATCCCATCGACCCCAAAGATATGAAAGGGGTTTATATTATTCCTTGTTCTTGTGGAACCCCCTATATTGGTGAGACTGGTCGCTCCATTAATCAAAGGATTAGTGAGCACGCGGCTGACCTAAAGCATATGAGAACTAAATCTTCCGCGTTAGCAGAGCATGTAGAGAAACCAATCATCATGTTTGCATCGAGGAGGCTAGTGTGATTGCTAGAGTGTCTCAATTCCATCACCGGAAATTTAGGGAAGCCCTTGAAATTGAAAAAAGGCCGATCAATCTGAATAGAGAGGATGGCTGGAAGATTAGTAGTTGTTGGATCCCAGCCCTCTCCTCCTAGTTGTCTGCCTTCTTTCTCTCCCTTAATTTTTGTTTTCTATTAACTTTGTGTTTTCTATCCATTTATTTATTATTATTAGTTATTTATTTATTTATTATTATTATTATTATTATATATATATAT
>APFE030076803.1:220140-245975 GCA_000404065.3 Pinus taeda
AATAATAATAATAATAATAATAATTCATTTTATATACTTTTTAATTTAATTCATTTTAATTTTTTCAACATATTTGAATTTATTTATTGTTTGATTTACTTATTATTAATTTTAATTTTAGAAGAAAATATTATTAATAATAATTATAATATGTTTGACGTTTATGATTAACTATTAAAATTTCATTTTTAATTTAATTCATTTTAATTTTTTCAACATATTTGAAATTATTAATTTTTGATAATAATAGTAATATTATTATTATTAAATTTCCCTTTATCTTGGTCAAACTAGCCGTTATCATGTCATTTCTAGCTGTTATCTTTTAGCTGTTGAGTCATGGATTCTCTGCCCTCTCTATATAATGTGCTAAATGAGATCTGCTCTTTCAACTTGTCCTGAAGATGAACCACACTGGATGGTTCGAAACGCGTCGACATAAGTTTTTCTATGTGATTTTCGCTGAAGATTCTTCAAAAAAAAATGCATTATTTACTTTTCCATTTTAGGAGAAATGTATAACCATGCATAGATTATACATAAATAGAAAAATGGTTTATTCAACCTCAATCAAATAAGAGTAACTCCCAACATTTAATGTCTATAGAATAGCTACAAAGTAGATATTGTTATGATAACAAGCATGCCTATGTTGAAATGGGGCTTCTCAAATTTTAATTTAATTATCAATAACTGATAGGTGCATGGTAGAGACTTAACCTTATTGAATATTCAAGGAATATTTTTAATAATAGTTAACAATAGAGGTTTGATATTTATATTAATTCTTTCTATAAATAATAATAATAACAATTGCACTGAGAGGCACTACAAAACTTGGTATCGCAAAGATGTTGTAATGTTAATAAATGGTTGTAAACATTTAAATGTT
Organism: Pinus taeda; assembly: GCA_000404065.3. Lineage (NCBI taxonomy): Eukaryota > Viridiplantae > Streptophyta > Pinopsida > Pinales > Pinaceae > Pinus > Pinus taeda. The sequence goes on from APFE030076803.1 coordinate 221,033, forward strand.
TCCCCAATATGGAGAGATCTTTTAGTGTCCATAATGTTAGTATTCAGTACAATATCAAAATAATAATGAGAACAATCACACATAAGATAGAAATACATATAAACTGTGATTTACCCTAGAAAACCCCAACTATGGAAAAGCCAACAAATAATAGATCTATTATTATCTTTGAATTAAACATGGCCAAGTTGGCCAATATCATGGCCCCGACCAGGTGTTCCTTTCACCACTCTACTTTGACACACCACAATGGAGAATCCTCATGCTTTTTAAACATTTGATCACATGTAATACCATGGGCTCAATATCATGGGTTACAAATACGAGGTGCCCAAAACCACAATTGTTAACCTAACTACCTTAATTTCCTCACCAAGTCAAGTTTACCTAAAAATCCCTATCTTAAACCTTGACTTGGGGTTTCCTTTGACCAAATCCACCTACTGCGAGTCAGCACTGCTTACTCTAGACTTTACCCCCTTTAAAGTTTATATCAAGGTATTTGATAATTCAACATTGCCCCCCATAAACTAGGTCTAACTCCATATTTTACCAGTAATTTACGAGGGTTAACCATGCCTTACTAGGTCTTACAATCATATGCCTATTTACATGAGAAAAATGTTCAACTCCATAATTTTTTTATCGTCATTATTGCTACTATGGGGCTTGTTCAACTCCATAATTTTTTTACATTGTTGCTATTATGGCTCTTAGATGTCATCATCTCACTTTGTCATTACTTTTACTTTTCTTGCTTCACCCAAAAATCATCTAGTGATTTCACCAACCAACTCACAACGAATGGTATTTATAGATTATACTTCATGCATCCAATTAAATTGTTTTTCAAACTTATCAATATAATATTGCATTCCAAATTCAACCTTGGTTCGACCACGAAATTGCATTGTTATAAAATGGATAATGTTAATTAATTTTTTGATCAAACCGTTGCTTAGTTCAAGAATTTCAATGGAATAATAACATCTAATGCAATATTTTAAATCCAAACCTAGGCATTTTTACTTCTTTTTGGGTTATTACAGCAAGAGAACCCGATCTCATGAAACAACTTTGTCTCTATGCACCATGGTATTTTCAAAGCTAAAATCTGTGCAATGCCATCAGTCATCGAATTGGGCCATTTCATCTTTTCTAGACTCCAATGAGAAACCTCAATAGAAATGATCTCTCTTCGTCACCACTATAACAACAACAACAACAAAGAACATGCTTGTCTTTGGTGCACAAGCCTTTAATCATCCTTCGCTTTCCCTGAACCTTGTCTTAATTATTTATTAAATAAAAAAATACCTCTCACAGTCTGCTTATGACAATATCAATCTATTTAAAAAAAAAATTAAAGTCTCACCATTCACCCCCACCATTACCTTTTGTTGGTGTACATGCACATAGTTAGCCATGATAAGCTCTATTTAAACTCTAGTGCTTTCATGTGGTGCATGCAGACATTAACATAACATAAAACACACTTAGCTTTAGTTAGCTTTAATTAGCCTTAGTTATTGCATGTAAAACTAAGCTTAACTTAGTTGCTTTATGCATTGATTCTCAAATCAATATTGGGTAATCAAATTCATTCTCTATTCCAATTTTCCTTTTCAATTATTGCAAGTTTGTGTAATTATTAGTCAACTAGGTCCTTATTTGTGCTCTAATAATTTTACATGGTATTAGAGCTAAATGGGTTTGGAGAAGATGCATGAACTATCTTTTTGTAGGTTAGAAGATCGAAGAATTGGAATTGTTGGGAGATTTGATTTGTGGATCAAAATCTTAGAGAACTGTTGCAATTGCTACTGCAAGCACAAGGTAGAAGAATGGAGTTCCTATCTTCAACTATTCTCACTCCATATAAATACTTCAAATGGGTTCTAGAGATTTTTCTTCACCTTAGAGGCAAAGTCTTATATAATGTATTTATAGATATGAAAGATGAACCCAATTCTGTCATTGAAAAATCCAAATACTTCAACATGACGAATGAGGCTTTTGGTCTTCTATTGTTGACCATATCTCTAGCATTGCATCCATGTGGACATGCACACCACTCCAAATCAAATTTGGACAACCTTGGAGAATTTATTTGGAAAGCAGGATGAGATGTGGGCTCATATTCTTGAAAATGATCTAAATTCCTTAGATCCAAACAACTTTGAGAACATTGAAGTTTTCTTTATGAAATTAAAATCATTACTTCTTCAATTACATGATTGCGGGATCGATAAATCAAAATAAGGAGGTCAATCGTTCCTTTCTATTTTGTCTAAATTAGGCCTTGAATATGTTATTTTTTTTCTTCTACATTTAATATAGTTAGACTTGTAATTGGAGATAAATGGAAAATGCCTAAACTTGATGCATTTATTGAGTGTCTCATTCATGAGTAGGATAAGCTCATCAAGATGGGTCCATTAAAGTCTTCAAACGCACATGCATTTGTCATGCTTGAAAAAGGAAAGACTAACTCGAAACCAAATCAACAATCCAAAGGCAAAGGAATGGCAAGAGATTTAGATCCAAGAAATGGGGGAAATCCAAAACCTCCATATGACTCTTCCATCTCCGAGGGTAAGAAGGGAAATAAAGGAAACTCCAAGTGTCCTTATTGTAATAGAGGTTATCATCTTGAATACTCTTACATGCATAAGACTAATTATTTGATGGCTAAGATTATCAACAAGATAATCTTGGGAGGAAAAACCATCTGAAACAATGGGTAATGGTCATGCTTTGATTTCCCTTCATTCTACATCACAAGATTGGATCATTGATTCAGGAGCTTCGCATCATATGGATTCTTCAAAGGAATATTTTTCTTCCCTACATGCATACTCGGGTCCTCTTATTCTCATGGGGGACAATTCTGTAGTTGAAGCAACTAGACAAGGAAGAGTACAATTCGAAGAAAGATGTTTGGAAAATGTCTTGCATATTCTGAGGCTTTCTGTGAATCTTCTTGTAGTGTATCAGATGACACACACTGGCACCAGAAGGAAAGTGGAATTAACCCTGAATTCTATAATAATTTATGATATTCAAACCAACCTGAAGATTCCATCTGGCAAGGTAAATGATTAATCTAGTATGTATAAATTTTCTGATTTTGTTCCTCAGCTAGATTCTATTTTGCTACTTACATATGAAAATGAAGAAAGTAGGACTTGACACGAGATATTTGGACACTTGAATTTTAGATATATGCAACAACTTAGCAAGCAAGGGATGGTTAAAGGATTGCCTGCCATTGAATTTTCAAATGGTGTTTGTAATGGATGTGCTCTTGGAAAGCATCCACATGACAAGTTTGAGAAGGGGCATGCATGGAGAGCCTCTTCATCTTTGGAGCTTGTACATAATGATCTCATGGGTCCATTTCCAGTTCCCTTAATGAGTAAATCAAGATATGTGTTGTCATTTATAGATTATTACACAAGATTCACTTGGGTTTACTTCCTAAAACTCCAGTCGAGAGTTTTTCACCATCTAAAGATTTTCAGAGCACTTGTAGAAAATCGGCCTAGAAAATGCATCAAGATCCTCCGCACAGATAATCGGAAGGAATATGTCAAAAAATATATCTAGAATCTTCATAATGAAGTAGGCATATAGTTTCATCATACAATTCCTTACACTCCACAATAAAATAAGGTGGCCGAGAGGAAGAATAAATCTTTGAAAGAGATAGCCAATTTCATGTTGCATGTAATATATCTTCCATCAAAATTTTGGGTAAAAATATTAATTGTGCCTCATTCATTGAGAATATATCTCCTCATAAATATGTTACTGGAAAAACACCTTTTGAAGTTTGGACTGGCATTCAACCTAAATTTAGTCATTTCCGTATTTTCGGATCTCGAGCATGGGTCTGCATTCCTAAAGAGAGGAAAAAGGCTTTGGAGCCTCATAGTAAGGAATGTATGTTTGTTGGATATTCCGATGAAGTCAAATGGTACAGATTGTTAGATATCAACACTCAAGAGCTCTTTATCGAATGGAGTGTAAAGTTTGAAGAAGTTACTTTGCATGCTCCACTAGATGAACCTATTACAAAGTTTCCCTCACCACTAATTGATGAGTATGCAGATGCTACTTTAGATTAGAATTCTGATCTAGATGATCCTTTTCCTATGATACCTATTGGACCACTAGTTTTTGAACATCGAGATAATATTTCCTCATGCAGTTCAGAAGATTCTCGACCAACTTCAACACAAAAATGGCACAACATGAGTGATATCTTAGATGATCTTGCCACTATACCTTAGTTTTAGGAAGCTCCACAAGAAATCATAGTTATGGATCCATGCATGCCCATGCATGCTTATATGATGCATGCATCTAATCCACATAAGTATGTAGAAGCAGTTAGGAAATCTAAATGGGAAGTAACTATGGATGAGGAATACAACTATGTCATTGAGAACCGGACTTGGGACCTGGTTCTACTACCTTCCAATCATAAACTTTTCAAGTGAAAGTGGGTTTTATGGACCAAGAAAGCAACAAATGGCTAAGTTAGTCGATACAAGGCATGGTTGGTGGAAAAACGTTTTTAGCAGGTACATGGTGTTGACTCTGATAAGACTTTTGTTCCAGTGGAAAAAATGTATTCCACTCAGCTATCTCTCTCCATTGCAACAGCAAAAGGAGGAAATATACATGGAGCAGCCACAGGGATGCATGCAAAATTCATCTCTAATATGAAAACTACATAAGTCTCTCTATGGCCTCAAGAAGGCACCTAGAGCATGGTATGCAAAGATGGATTCCTATTTGTTATCTCAAAATTTTGTATGTTACAAATCTCATTCCAATGTTTATTTGTTGAAGAAAATTGAATCCTTGTTGATCATAGTACTCTAAATAGATGCTCTTTTGATAATAGGTAGTTTAGATTATGCCATTGTTGAGATTAAAATTGCATTACATAAGAAATTTTCTATGATAGATATGGGCTTGCTAAATTTCTTTCTTGGACTAGATATCAATCATAATGGTTTTGGGATTACCATTTCTCAACCAAAGTATGCTAGAGATATTTTGGCATGATTTCACATGAGTGACTGCAAGCCAGTAGCCACACATTTCTTATCAAGGATAAATATTGAGAATGGAAAAGAAACACCATTGGTTGATTGCAAATTGTACTGTCAACTTGTGGGGAGTCTTCTTTATCTCACTCACTCCTATCTTGATCTCTCATATGTCGTAGGAGAAATTTTGAGATACATAGAGGGGCCACATGAGTTACAATGGAAAGTTGCAAAGCACATCCTTCAATATGTCTATGGGACAATCACCTATGGGATTCATTATACAACAATTGTTTCTTTGGATCTCATTGGGTTCATAAATTCATGGAAACAACCTTGATGGTAAGTCCACCTCCAATTATGTACTTAGTTTGGAACCTGACCCCATTTGTTGTTCAAGCAAGAAGCAGGCTACCATTTCTTTATCACCAACAGAGGTCGAGTACAAAGTAGCAGCCAATGCCACTATTTAGGCCATTTGGCTACGACATTTCCTTTCTGAGCATGGTATCAGTTTCCATCATATGACTATCATAAGGTGCAACAATCAGAGTACACTAAAGTTTTGTAGAGATCTAGTGCAGTGACAACAAACCAAACATATCGAAATCCACATGAACTTCATCATAGAATTGATTCATGATGGGATCATCGATATGCAGTACTATCCTAGTTCTGAGCAGACTTCTAACATTTTCACCAAGACTTTCACTTAGCAGAAGTTTCAATTTCTACAAGATTGTCTCAAGGTGAAGGGGACAACTTACTAGTAGTTGTATTTTCTCTACTTTTTAAATTGTATTTTTTTTGGGGCGAGGGGAGTTTGTTCCCACTGACTTTTCTCTCTTTCCTCTTTTCATGCATTGTACATGGGTACCTAAAATGGCCTTGTTGTCGGTTCTCATTCAATTTTGTATCATACTCACCTAAGTTATGCTTAAGGGGGATTGTTGGTGTACATGCACTTAGTTAGCCTTAATTAGATCTAGTTAAACTTTAGTGGTTGCATGTGATGTGCACTTAGTTAGTGTTAGTTAAATCTAGTGCTTACATGTGGTGTGCACTTGGCTTTAGTTAGTTAACTTGAATGCTTACATGTGGTGTGAACTTGGATTTAGTTACTTAATTCTAGTATTTTCATGTGGTGCACTTGCAGATTAACATAACATAAAGCACACTTTGCTTTAGTTAGCTTTAATTAGTCTTAATTATTTCATGTACAATTAAGCTTAATTTAGATTCTTTATGTATTAATTCTCAAATCAATATTTTGAAATCAAATCCATTCTCTATTCCAATTTTCCTTTTTAATTCTTGCAAGTTTGTGTAATTATTCTTCATCTAGATCCTTATTTGTGCTCTAATAATTTTACACCTTTAATCACAAGTTCATTAAGGTTAATCCATGCACAGTCTATCATGGTCTTTCTCGTCCACTAGATGATTGCCAAACATCACGCGATACGAGTTTCTCTTTGTCAGTAATTATTTTTTTCTTAGCCTTTGTCTACAATGGTATTTATTTTATCGCTTCACTCACCACTCACACCACCTTCTCATGGAAATTGCATTTCACCATGACTGACTCAAAATTTTTAATTGAATAAAAAAACATATCTCATACCTCACAAATGACTACATACAACATACTGCATGAATCTTCAGTGCATAGTTTTGTCCAACATTCAATGCAATAAAACTACAATTATCATTTTTTCTTTCCTTCTTTTCCACTAAGCATCACATTGATACCTTAGTGACTTTTTGTATAATAACATTCTTTAAGACTCTTTTACCAATTTTTTCTTCTTGTTCTTAGTCAGGGGAAGGGATCTCTCTATTCTCAGATTCCAACTACATTCAAGGTTGTCATCACTGGGAATAGAGCTTCTCCTTGCTACTGATTCAAACCAATAATTGTCAAGGGTTGTTGCTAAAAGCTTCTACATTCTTGTCTACTCAAGTTCACTTTGCTCAATTATGAAACCCATTCCTTTGCATTTTTTTTCTTATCACCGTGCCCCTTTGCCACACTTTTTTTTAGTTCAAGATTATTAAAAGAGTTATTTCGATTAAAATAAAAACATATATATTTTTGATGCTACAACACCATTTATCCATTAGGGATTTCTCTAGTACATGCTTGGAATGCAAGATCCAAGTCTTCTTAAACTATCCATGCAATTGGTGTTTCCTCCTTCAACATAGACTCAACCCCTATTTATTTCCCCTTGTAATTCAAACATGCACTAGGTTGATCTCTACATGTTCATCGCCATCTAGCTCTTTCATAAATATATGAGATACCATTGTCTCTAACACCATTTGTTAGTATTCACAATAATATTTGAAGAATAATGAGAACAACCACACATTAATAGCAACACGTATAAACCATAAATTACCCTTCAAAATCCCAACCCGAGAAAACTATCAAATCATATATTTATTATTCTCCTTGACTTAAACATAAGAAATCCTACGAATATCTTGGCCTAGGCCACGTGAGCCTTGACAGCTCTACTCTAACAATCCATAATGGAGAATCTTCAAGCCTTTTAAAAATTTGATCACATGTAATACTATAAGCTCAATATCACGGGTCATCAATGTAATACTATAAGCTCAATATCACGGGCCATTAATGACAGGCCCCTTCGGTGGCTTGGCAAGGCTAGCCAGGGTTTACGATTCCTTACCAAACAAAATCAAGGCTCCCCGATTCTCCTCACGTCCTTTTTTATTCTCCTTTCCAGGGGCGGAGCGTATCTTTTTCTTTTAATAAAGTTGGAACCTGCTTTTGTATTTGGAGAAACTCCACTTAAATCTAACAACAACCGCCTTTATAAACGTTGATGCAAATCACCCTTGCTCCATCCTTTAATCTCTTCGCTATTTCTAAAAATCTTCTTTATGACCCAAAAATTGGTCGTACATATAGTCCCCTGGGCTCCTTGTTATAAATCGGGCATCCGACTCCAAGTTTCCTTGGTATTTCATTAATGAATGAAACTGCTTTATAAAACGTCTAATGGAGATTGAATGCAGACCCCGTGGTTCTTATTGGAACAAAACTGGGGTTGGCTCCAACTGTAAGGTCGGAGATGAGGCCTTGGTCCACTTTAAATCTCTCTCTTGAACACACTGTCTTAGTAGAACCCAACTGCGCCTACTACCATCATATGATTGTAATTCCGACCAAAGCGGTGGACAAAGTCAGTGATTTGTTTCATTTACAAACTCAATGTCCACTAGATCCGACTCCCGACTATCATAGATTGTGCGATGGAACCAAATAAAGCGTGTTCACTTTTCTAGAGTTGCGAAATGTCGGTCATGCCGTAACCTCCACGCCTTCGAACAACACTTGCCTCAGACCGTCTCACCACTTCCTAAGTTCTTGACCTGGGCCCTGAATATGCACAATTCCTTATTTTGTTTGGTTGCTTATATCATATGAAATTGCCAAAACCAATCTTATAAAGGGATTTGATGATAATCTACTCGATCCCTTTGCCCAATTCCTTCAATCACACATATTTACCAATGATAATATTAGGGGTATTATACCAAAATTCGAAACTGACATGAACATATTTACAACGAGACTATGCAGGGAATTCATACACAAATATGCAGAGAAGATTCAAATAATACCTACTAAGAGAAATGTACAGAGAAGTTACGAGCCTCCCATCTGAAATCGGATCCATAGTGTACTGGGAGTTTGGCTCTCCAAATTTGTTAAACCTATATTTTCGGGAGATCTCTTTGCCTATACCAATGCACTTTTTACATTTATAAATATTGGTTGGAAAAATATCTCAACAGAACCTCTAAGAATGGAACATGTGTCCAGAGCCTAAAACTGACCGTTTTAGCCTGTACTAAAACAAACTGAGAAGTCAGTAGGCTGAAAATGGGATGCATGGCAAATTAATAGCCTAAACTTCTAATTTATACCGAATAAAATAACACTTATAGAATTTACATGGCTTTCTGTTTGTCTAGAAAACATGGGGTTGATGCTACTACATCATTCAAGCAATCAATACCAAGTGCTTAAATCATAATTGTTAACTTAATTATCTTCATTTTCACATCGAGTTAAGTTTATTTAATATATAAAACTAATATAAATTTATTGTGGAATCTACTTAATACATAAAACTAACATAAACTTATTGTGGGATTTACCAAGAATTAAGAGGAATCAAATCTCTTTAGATGCAAATCTCTTTCTTTTTTAGTCTAAACCCTGAAGAAAGATTTGTACCTTGAGAGAAATTTGATTCTTTTTTGCTCTTGATCTATGTTGGTTTAAAGTAATCCTATAATTCAATTAATTTTAATGATTATTTTAATCCTGGCAATGTTAAATATCTTATAAAGTATTGATGCATATAATGGATTGTTTCTAATCAATATTTAATGATCATTATATTATATCATGTTATGTAAACATTTTCACTAGATCAAATTGCATTAAAAGGGGTTTGAAATTGAATTAAATTTAAAATAAAAATAAATAATATAATATATGTGTATTAAAACTAGCAGAGATTCATCTTAAATCCACATTTATTCAAAGGGATCAGATCTCAAATGCAAACTTTTTATCATGTTTAAAAAAAAGAAGTTTGCAGTTGCATATTGAGAGAATTAATCCCTCTAAAAGCTTGATAAATTGGAAGTTAAGATGAATTTACACTAATTTAATTTATATAATATATTAATTTACTATTTAAAAAAAAAAAAACAGAGAACCATCAACATTGTTCATATATTTATGTATAAACTGGAAATTTCATTTAGTCAACTTACGAGCATATGTTTCTTTGGAGTTCTTGAGGTGGGATCATGTGCACTGATAAGTCGTTGGTAATTTTCCTATCATCCAAAGTTCCTACAAAATCACTGTCAATGTATCCAACAAATCTTTCTTCTCTATTCTTTCATAAAATATGCAACAATATGTGGTTCCTACTATGTATCTCATAATTATTTTGCCTACTATCCAATGCGAGTCTTTTGGAGACGTCATAAATATAGAAATCAAACTAACACCTTGCATAATATATAGTCTTGTAGTTGTGAGATACACAAGACTGGCAACCAATATTTTGAATAGTGTTGGATTGACATATGATCCTTCATCATCCTTACTTAACTTTGTACCTATTGCAATTGGTGTAGGAGCATGTTTACAATTTTCCATCCTAAATTTGTTCATCAAGTCTTTAACATACTTATTTTGACAAATAAAAGTTCCTTCTTAGATTTCTCAACTTCTATGCCAAAAAAATATTTTATAAGACCAAGATTTGTGATTTCAAATTCTTTCTTCATTATTGCTTTAAATTCAGCCAATTCAATATCAAATGTGTAAATTATATCATGCACATACAAGAAAACATTCCAAATTTGTCCATGCTCACTTACCTTTGTGTATAAGGTAGAACCAATGTTATTTCTTCAAAATCCATTCTTGATCACATAAATTTCAATTCTACTATACGAGGCTCTTGGCGCTTGTTTGAGTCCATAGAGTTCTTTCTTCAACCTATAAACCTTGTCTTCTTGACCTTGAATTTCATAGCTTAGAGGTTGTTGCACATAGATTTCTTCTTCTAGAATTTCATTCAATAAGGTTGATTTTACATCCATATGAGACACTTCCCACTTGTTCAAAGTTGATGTTGCTAAGACTGCTCTTACAGTTTCCAGTTTGGCTACCAAAGGAAAATTTTCTCCAAAGTCTATTGTTGATTGTTGCAATAATTTTTTTGATACAAGTCTTGCTTTAAATATGTTAATTTTTCCTTTCTCATTCAAATTTTTCTCGTAAACCCATTTGATGCCAATGAAATTTTTATCTTTTGGAAAGTCAACCAAATCCCAAGTATCATTCTTTTCAATAACTTTTATTTCTTCATTCATAGCTTGCACCCAATTGTCATCTTTAACTGCTTCTTCAAAACATGAAGGTTGAAATGACAACAATGAAAAATTTGAACTAACATCCAAATCATCATAAATATCTTCCAGACTTCTCATTTTTCTTTTACTATTGCTTGATTCATCACCTGACTAATAGTTGGGAGAATTCTGAGCTGCTGATATGCTTGAAGATCCATGTTATTGATAATATCTTGGAGTCCTTGTTGGAATGAATTTGATTGGTGTCTTCTCTTGTGATCCCTACTAGTCATTTTTTTCTACATCCTCTTCTTCCATGAATAGTACTCTTACATCAACTGTTTTGTCTACAATCGCATTCCATGACTCTTGTTCTTTGAACACAACATCTTTGATGATTATAGTCTTCTTGTTGATAGGGTTATACAACTTATAAGCTTTCGATTCCTCACTATAACCAGTAAATATGCATTTTTCACTTTTATTATCCAACTTTCCTCTTAGCTTTTTAGGCACATGTGTATATGCTACACATCCAAACACTCTAAGATGAGATACAGTGCAAGGCATACCTGATCATGCTTCCTCTGGCACTTTCCTCATCACGATACCTTTAGGAGATCTATTTATCACATAAACAATACATGAGACTACTTTTGCCCAATACTCATTAGACAAGTTTCTTCCTTTCAACATGCTTGTTTCCATGCTCATAATTTTTCTATTCTTTCTCTCTGCTACATGATTTTGCTGTAGTGTGTACCTAATTTTAAACTTCCTTCAGATTCCATGTTGTTTGCAGTAAGCATGGAATGCCTTTGAATCGTATTCTCCACCATAATCTGGTCTCAATATCTTGATTTGACGTTCACTTCGGTTCTCTGTTAAGGCTTTGAATTCTTCGAACTTTGTAAAAGTTCCAGATTTCTGCTTCAGGAAGTAAATACATGTCTTTGTGTTAAAATCAGCAATAAAAGTGAGGAAGAAACAACTTCCACTAATGGAATGTGTCCTCATAGATCAACACAAGTCTATATGAACTAACTCTAGTAACTACTTTGCTCTATATGTAATTCCTTTCAAAAAACTTTCACGATGTTGCTTTCCCAAGATGCAACACTCACTGGTACTAGAAGGTTCAACATCCGGGGAGGTAATCCTCTAACCATCTATTTCTGCTATAATAATATTAAACCAGAGAAATGAAAATGTCCAAACTGAAAGTTCCATAACCAATAATCATGATAACATGCAATGGTAAATGAATTGACCTGGCCTCTGTAATTCATGGTTAAAAGAAAGAGTATGTTCCCTATCATCTTCACCTTGGCTATCAGCGGCTTACTTGGGGCCTTGTCATATATAACACACTCATGTCCCTGAAAAATAACCTTGTATGCTTTCTATATTAATTGACAAAAACATATCAGATTATGTTTGAGACTAGGGACAAAATATACCTCTGATATTGTTTTAGCTCCCCTTGCTTGGGTGGAATGTTGACCACTCCTTTTCCATCTACATCCACTTTCTTATCAGTGCCCAACTTTACGTGTGCCATCATAGATTGATCCATATTTGCAACCAAATTTGTGTTGCATGTCATATGGTTACTGCAACCATTTTATAATACCCAAGCATTATCAGAAGGTTCATGCATGGCATGGAAAGCTAGGAACATGGATTCAATGCTTTCTATTGTGACATTAGCTCTCTTCTTTCCTTGATCAACTATCCACTTTCTACAATAACAGGCATAATGACCAAATGTATTTCAATAATAACATCTAAGCTTGGATTTATCAACTCTTTGACTATTGTTGAAGCTTTTTTTATTACCCTCACTTTCATGTTCCTTTCTTCTCTGGCATCTCTAGCCACCATGTCTTCTTCCTTGTCCTCTACCTCTTGATGTACCTCTGCCTTGACTTGTGTCTCTTGAGATATAAACCTAACTTTTAAAAGTGGCCTCTAAGGTGGAATCCTTATTTCTGTCTATCCTCGCCTCATGGGATAGAATTGATCCAATCGATTTATCAACTGTTATATTTGTTAAATCCTTCGCTTCTTATATCGCTGCCATTACAACATCAAAATTGTTATACAAAGCTCTAAGTAGCTTCTCAACCAACGCTTTATATTCTATGTCATCACCATAAATCCTCAACTCCTTTACAATAGTCATGTAGGTTTTTCCCAAGTACAAAAATTACGTGCAAATGAATTCTTAAAACAAAAAGATATACAATGGTCAGAACATAAAACATATATACACATATATTTTCCCGTGGATCCCGAAACCAGGACTACCAGATGGATTTTTCATTTTTATTCCCTTCAATGTTATATATATGTGTGTGTGTGTGTGTGTCTCAGCATTCAAACCCCTAATCCACTAATGTTGGATTAGAACATAACCATAGTTCCCTTGGTAGGATCTATAGAATAACATGGGAGGAAAACCATCATGCCAAAAACCATGTGTAAATCCCATGCACAAAACCATGGGTAGGTATGCCCAACCATTGTTGGGTCTGCCCCCATCCTTGGGTCTGCATGAAAAAAATTAATTCCTGAGGGGATCCCTCGAACCACGTGTAGGGGGGCCTTACAAACCCCTTGATAAGGGGGCCTAGTCGTGGAAAGAACATAAGACATGCCCAAAATTCTCCCACTTGTTGTTTTCTTTCCACAAAAGGGGTCACAAGAAACTTTGTCATTGGTCTAGGTCTGCAACGCCTGTTGCTTCATTGCGCTAAGAAAACTTCTCATTGCTCACAGTCTTTGTCAATGCATCTGCAACATTCTTCAAAGTGTCCACCTTTAACAACAACACATTTTCTTCTTCAACCATATCCTTCAAAAAGTGATACTGAATATCAATGTGCTTTGTCTTTGAATGATAAGAAGGGTTACTTGCTAAGAAAGTTACGCTTTAGTTGTTACAGTCTATCCTTAGAGCTCATTGTACCAATCCCATACTTGAACACAATCTCTACAACCAAATTGCTTCCTTGCTTGCATGAGTTGATTCCATCTTTTCATCCTCTATAGTTGAAAGTGCCACTACAAAGTGTCTCATGATCATTCAATTAACTGCTCCTCCAAATAGGTTGAACACACACCGACTTATAGATCTTCTGCGATCTAGATGTTTAGTCCAGTCTACATCAAACAAGCCACACATGTCCAAAACTTTGTATAATCATGGTCTTCCTTTGTAGCATAAACCATAATCACTAATGCCATGAAAATATCTAAAAACCAACTTCATTATTATTCAATGCTCCTTCCCTAGTTTTGACATAACCTTGCTCAATACTCCCACTACATGTGCAATTTATGGTTTAGTATAGACCATTGCATACATCATGCTACCAACTACACTCACATATGAAACATGGGACATGTCGTCTTCCTCTTCTTGTGTCTTGGGACACTACTCAGCAAAAAAATTTACACCTACATGAATATGAGCCTTCATCGATTTATCCTCCTTCATATTAAACCTCTACAATATTGTCTCAACATAATTCCTCTGGTTTAACTAGAGCTTCCTCTTTGCCCAATCTCTTTTAATTTCTATGCCCAAAATATAGTTTGCAACATCAATATCCTTCATGTCGAATTTGTAGGACAATTGAGTCTTCAAATCCTCGATAATTTCTTTGTTATTTTCAATCAACAACATATCATCCACATAGAAGACCAAAAAAATAACATGATTACCAATTAATTTGAAATACACATAATGATCCTCTTTGCTCCTTGTGAAGCCAAGTTGTTGTATATATATATCAAATTTATGATACTGTATCTTTGGTGATTGTTTTAACCCATAAAAAAACCCTTTTAACTTGCATACTATTTTTTTCTTACCCTTCACTGCAAAGCCTTCAGCTTGCTTCATGTAGATCTCTTCTTCCAGATCCTTGTGAAGAAATGTTGTCTTCACATGCATCGATTCTACCTCAAAATCAAAATTAGTAGCAATAGATAAAAGTAATCTAATAGAAGCTAACTTGGCAAGAGGAAAAAAAAATATCACCAAAATCAATTTTCGGCACCTGCGAATAACCTTTTGTTACCAACTGAGCTTGGTATATCTCCACCTTGCCTTCTGCACACATCTTCTTCTTAAACACCCATTTACTGCCAATGGGTTTCCTTCCAACTGATAATTCCATTGAATCCCTAACCTCATTTTTGTCCAAAGATGTCATTTCATCAACTATGGCCTCTTTCTAGAGTTTTCCATCCTCTGAATCCACTGCCTCCATGATGTTTCTAGGATCATCATCAGTAATAGATAAAGAAAATTTTGAACAGAAAGCAAATGGAATATACCTCTTTGGCTGCCTTCTCCCTCAAACTAATATTCTCAAAACTGGGGTCTACGGCTCTTCCTATTCTGATTTGTGTTATATTGTAGAGTCTGATTCTTCCTCATTTAGTTCAAGCTTTATCTTTTCAGTTCTTTTGGTAGGAATTCATGTTTAATAACATCCTTTACCTCTCTAAACACAACATCTCATCTATACACAACCTTCCTTGTTTCTGGGTTCCAAAGATTATAACCTTTTAAACCATACTTATACCCAATAAATATGCACCTTTCAGATTTATTATCCAACTCGGTTCTTTTCTCATTTGGAACATGTACATATGCATCATAGCCAAATACCTTAAGATTTGAAAGAGAGGGATTCAGTTCAAGCTCTATCTTTTCAGGTTCCTTTGGAATGAATTCATGTTTAATAACATCCTTTACCTCTCTAAACACCACATCTCATCTATACACAACCTTCCTTGTTTCTGGGTTCCAAAGGGTTATAACCTTTTAAACCATACTTATACCCAATAAAGATGCACCTTTCATATTTATTATCCAACTTGGTTCTTTTCTCCTTTGGAACATTTACATATGCATCATATCCAAATACCTTGAGATTTGAAAGAGAGGGATTCAGTTCAAGCTCTATCTTTTCAGGTTCCTTTGGTAGGAATTCATTTTAAGGACATCCTTTACCTCTCTAAACATCACATCTCATCTATACACAACCTTCCTTGTTTCTCGGTTCCAAAGATTATAACCTTTTAAACCATACTTATACCCAATAAAGATGCACCTTTCAAATTTATTATCCAACTTAGTTCTTTTCTCCTTTGGAACATGTACATATGCATCATAGTCAAATACCATGAGATTTGAAAGAGAGGGATTTAGTTCAAGCTCTATCTTTTCAGGTTCCTTTGATAGGAATTCATGTTTAATAACATCCTTTACCTCTCTAAACACCACATCTCATCTATACACAACCTTCCTTGTTTTTGGGTTCCAAAGATTATAACCTTTTAAACCATACTTGTACCCAATAAAGATGCACCTTTCAGATTTATTGTTCAACTTGGTTCTTTTCTCATTTGGAACATGTACATATGCATCATAGCCAAATACCTTGAGATTTGAAAGAGAGGGATTCTTACCAGTCCATACCTCATGTGGAGTCTTATCCTCCAATGCTAGTGAAGGTGATTTATTAAATAGATAACATGCAATCTCCACTACCTCTGCCCATAATTCTTGTCCTAACCTGACATCACTAAGCATGCTTCTTACCTTTTCCATCAACGTCTTGTTCATTCTTTCTGCAACTCCATTTTTCTAGGTGTGTATGGAGTAGTATTTTGTCGTGCTATACCACACTTTTACAGAACTCTTCAAATTTCTTCTTGTAGAACTCTATCTCTCCTCAACACCTTTATCTTCTTCTCGATCTAATTTCCACCAACACCTTAAATGTGTTAAACTTGTCAAGGACTTTAGATTTCTTCCTAAGGAAATATATCCATGTGTTCCTTGAGAATTCATCTATAAATGAGACACAGTACATAGACTTACCCTATGTTTGAATTGACACAACTCCAAACACACCAATAGCCATGGTCACATTGTGACAACGACTGTCTGATGGTCCAATGTCACATTGTCACAACCATGGTCGAATATGACATTGTGAAAAAACTTGTCAATATTTAAATCAACCATGGTAAACCATGGTCCAACGTCACATTGTGACAAAGATTCTTTCAATATGAAAATAAGTCATTGTCAACCAAGGTCCAACATCGCATTGTGAAAAATATTATCTCAATATGAAAATCAACCATGGTCAACCATGTTTGTTTTAATGTTTATAATTTATCTTAGGGTTTATATACCTTTGGTTTACAATATTAATCCTTTGGATTTTCAATATTAATCAATTTTTTTATTAATGCATTGTGCTTATAATATCAATCCCTTAGGTTTATTAATCTAAGGGTTCATATTCCTAGGGTAGAATATTATGATAGGGTTAATATATTAATGTTAAGGTTTAATATAAATCCTTTTGGTTTATAATCCATTAGGTTTATAATATAAATTCTTAGGGTTTATAATGTTAATAATAAGGTTTATATTCCTAGGCTTTAATATTAAGCCTAGGGTTTACAATATTAATCTCTTGGGTTTATGAGTTTTAGGGTTTAATTTTATTCCCTTGGGATTAAAATTATTCCCCTTGGTTTATAATATTAATCCCTTAGGTTTAAAATTATTCTCCTCACTTTATAATAAATTGAGTTTATAATATTAATCCCTTAGGTTTATAAATTCTTACGGTTTACATTCATAGGGTTTAATATTAAGCTTAGGGCTTACAATATTAATCCCTTGGGTTTATCAGTTTTAAGAAAGGTCGAACATAACATTGTGACAAATCTTGTCAATATTTAAATCAACCAAGGTCAACCATGGTCCAATGTCACATTGTGACAAAGATTCTTTCAATATGAAAATAAATCACAGTTAACCATGGTCCAACATCATATTATGACAAATATTGTCTGAATATGAAAATCAAACATGATCAACTATGATTATTTTAGGGTTTATAATATTTATCTTAGGGTTTATATACCTTGTGTTTACAATATTATTCCTTTGAATTTTCAATATTAATCCATTTTTTTAATTAATGCCTTGCATTTATAATATCAATCCCTTGGCTTTATTAGTATAAAGGTTCATATTCCTCAGATAGAATATTATGATAGAGTTTAAATATTAATCCTATGGTTTAATATAAATCCATTGGGCTTATAATCCATTTGGTTTATAATATAGATTCTCAGGGTTTATAATATTAATCATAAGGTATATATTCCTAGGCTTTAATATTAAGCCCAAGGTTTACAATATTAATCCTTTGGGTTTATGAGTTTTAGGGTTTATAGTCCCTAGGGTTTAAAATTATTCCCTTAGGTTTATAATATTGATCCCTTAGGTTTAAAATTATTCTGATTTATAATCCATTGAATTTAAAATATTAATCCCTTAGGTATATAAATTCCTAAGGATTCATAGGGTTTAATATTAATTCTATGGTTTATAATATTAATCCTTTGGGTCTATTAGTTTTAGAAAATGGTCGAATGTCACATTGTGACTAAGCTTGTCAATATTAAAATCAACCATGGTCAATAATGGTCAACCATGGTCCAAAGTCACATTGTGACAAAGATTCTTTCAATATGAAAACCAATCATGGTTAAATATGGTCCAACATCACACCGTGACAAATATTGTCTCAATATGAAAATAAACCATGGTCAACCATGTTTGTTTTAGGGTTTATAATATTTATCTTAGGTTTTATATACCTTGGGTTTACAATACTAATCCTTTGTATTTTCAGTATTAATCCATTTTTTATTAATGCCTTGTGTCTATAACATCAATCCCTTGGGTTTATTAATCTAATGGTTCATATTCCTAGCGTAGAATATTATGATAGGGTTTATATATTAATCCTAATGTTTAATATAAATCCCTTGGGTTTATAATATAAATTCTTAGGGTTTATAATATTAATCATAGGGTTCATATTCGTAGGGTTTAATATTAAGCCTAGGGTTTACAGTATGAATCCCTTCGGTTTATAAGTTTTAGGGTTTATATTCGTAGGGTTTAATATTATTCCCATGGGTTCAAAATTATTCCCCTCGGTTTATAATCCATTGAGTTTTTAATATTAATCCATTAGGTTTATAAATTCCTAGGGTTTAATATTAAGCCTAGGGTTTGCAATATTAATCCTTTGGGTTTATTAGTTTTATGGTTTATATTCCTAGGGTTTGCAATATTAATCCCTTGGGTTTATTAGTTTTATGGTTTATATTCCTAGGGTTTAATATTATTCCCTTGGGTTTATAATATTAATCCCTTGGATTTAAAATTATTCCCTTAGGTTTATAATATTAATGCCTTGGGTTTAAAATTATTCCCCTTAGCTTATAATCCATTGAGTTTATAATATTGATCCCTTAGGTTTATAAATTCCTTGGATTTATAGTATTAATATTTTGGATTTATAATATTAATCCTAAGGTTAACAATATTAACCTTAAGGTTTATATTCCTATGATTTAATATTAATGGTAGGCTCTAATGTTATTCCCTTGGGTTAATAATTTCTTTGCTTTTTAATATTAATCCAATGGGTTTATTAATATCTTGGGTTTATAATATTGATCCTAGGGTTTCTAATATTAATTATAGGGTTTATATTATAAGGGTTTAATATTAATCCCTTTAGTTAATAATTCCTTGTGTTTATAATATTAATCCCTTCAGTTTATTAATCTTAGTGTTTATGTTGCTAGGATTTAATATTAAATCTCAGGTTTAATGTTATGTCAACCATGGTCCAATGTCGCATTGTGACAAATATGATCAATATAAAAACCATCCATGGTCAATCATGGTCAACCATTGTCCAAATGCACATTGTGACAATGATTCTTTCACTATGAAAATTAGTCATAGTCAATCATGGCCCAACATTGCATTGTGACAAATATTGTCTCAATATGAAAATGAATCATGGTCGACCATGTGTGTTTTAGGGTTTATAATATTTACCTTAAGGTTTATATACCTTGGGTTTACAATATTAACCCTTTGGGTTTTTCGTTTCTTAGTATTAATCCCTTGTTTTTATTAGTTCCTCGGGTTTATAATATCAATCCCTTATGTTTATTAATCTAAGGGTTCAAATTCTTATCTATAATATTATGATAGAGTTTATATATTAATCCTAAGGTTTAATATAAATCCCTTTGGTTTATAATCCATTTGGTTTATAATATAAATTGTTTGGATTTATAATATTGATCATAAGGTTTAATATTAAGCCTATGGTTTACAATATTATTCCCTTGGGTATATTAGTTTTAGGGTTTATATTTCTAGGGTTTAATATTCATCCCAGGGTTTAAATTTATTCCCTTTGGGTTTATAATATTAATTCTTTAGGTTTATAAATTTTCTTGGATTTATAGTATTAATCTCTTGGGTTTATAATTTTAAACCTTAGGTTTATAATATTCATCTTAGGGTTTATATTCCTAGGGTTTAATATTAATCCTAAGCTCTAATGTGATTCCCTTGGGTTTATAATCCTTTTGGTTTTTAATATTAATCTAATGGCTTTATTAATCTCTTAGGTTTATTATATTGATCATAAGGTTTTTAATATTAATCATAGGGTTTATATTTTGAAAGTTTAATATTAATCCTATGGTTTGTAATGATCCAAGTCATATATGAATATTATATAAAAAAAGACTTTTGATATTGGAGAGAGGGGATACGATGGCTAGGGTTTCTGAACTCTTTTGCACCGCCGACACACTGCAGATCAGCGATGGGGGTGTGATAGCAGGAATCCCCTGCAGGAAATTGATCACTGGATTAATCGAATCGAACACTTTGTCAAGGATTTGGCTTCGCAGTGAACCAGAAAATAAATCCCCTATGGTTGATCAGTCCCCTGCAGCAAATCGATCTTCACTCAACTCATGGGCGTGCTCCCCTTACCTGTTTCAGGGTTTTTCTCACTATGTGCTGCGTGCATTCATCGCAACAGGACATGGCATGGATGATGCATCCTAGCATCGACCAGATCTGCAAACAAAAAACAATTTATACCTTGGTTTCGATCTTTTCGCTATGCTTAAAGACAAGGAAGAAGCGATCTGGCTAGAAATGGTTGTGCGAATAAGGGTTGAACAGAATGTTGTGTCCCTGCTCCCCATTGGAATAATGAAGGTCTGCATCATTGGTTGGAAGGCGAGGTTTGTTGCCAGGACAGTGCACACATGAAGAGGGCATCTACCAAAGCTCGATGGTACCCATAACCATTACCTGAGTGCTGGAAGGACTGTATTAAGCAGCTGGCTAGATGGGGTAGCCTGTGAAAGGTTGAGGACTATATGGCATGCCGTGTTTCTATACATTTCTAGTCTATTGAGGGTTAAGGACATCAAGGGCTAAGGAGACTCAGGGCAGACATTTTTCTCGTCAAAATCCCCTGGAAATGGGAAATCTGAGCTTTCCTATTAAAAGAGGGTATTGGACCTCTGGAGGACGACCTCGGCAAAGCTAAGCAGGGGAAATCAAGGCATGAACAAAATCTTAAACTGAGTGGTCCTCTTGGACACACAGAGAAATTAGATCTAATAGATCGAGACCTAGACAAGGTCGATCCCCCCTATATGGAGCAAGATCTGAGGAATTTTTTTATCATATTAATAGAAGGAAGACATCACTGTCTCTAGATCTGCAAGGGGACGAGCATTCAACAATTGAAAAGGGAGATTCAGGAAAAACTGGGAACCCCAACAGAATACCAAAATCTGATATATACAAGACACAACCTTCAGGATAATCACACGCTACAGGACTATGGCGTCATCAACAATTCAACTATCATATTAAATTTGAGACTGCGGGGCGGTTACAAGGGAGCCAGTTCTAAAACTTCAGGCTCCTTTCGTGATGCAGTCAAAGGGAAGGAACAAATGCAGAACAAACCAACACTAAGAACAGAACTACCAGGCCCCTACATCGTGGAACAGAAGCTTGAAGCTCCAATGCTTACAGTAACCCTGCCAGAGGTAACTGATTGACACTCAGATTTAACTCAAAATGCTGTCATCCATAGATTTAATGGTTACTGGCCAAAATTAGATGCACTGCATCAATGGATCTCTGTCAACTGGTCATCCAATTGTGAATTTACCTATGTCCAAAGGGGTTTTTCATAGTTAGATTCAACACTGAACAAGAATGAGAAAACATCATCAATCAAGGGCCTTGGTTTTGGGGCAATGCCGACCTCTTCATCACCCCCTGGTTCCCAGATTTCGATGCCAATAACATGGCAGTTTCAACAACACCAATGTGGGTCAGGTTACATAACCTCCCACTACATTTTTGGCACCGCAAAGTATTAATAGCCATTGGGAATTCCTTGGGAAATTCTTAAAAGTGGATGAAGATAGAGCTATTCGAGGAATCTTCACATTTGCCAGAATATGTGTAGAAGTGGATCTGAGTCAGGGGCTACCAGATCACATCACATTGAATTTCAATAATTCACTGTGGACACAACCACTCGATTATGAAAACACAACTTTCAAATGCCGCGGATGCTTGCAAACAGGGCAATTCCAATATGCTTCTCCACTAGCTAGGAAGGAGCCTAAAGGGAACAAGAAACAATAGAAAAAGCCTAAAAGTTGGAAGCATACCGAAACGTTGGAAGAAGAAGATTTGAAGGCAGAACCTACAGGAACACAAATGGAACAGGAAAACACACAAAAAGAGTATACCCGCGAGACTAACTTGGGGCCATACAATACGAAACAACAACAAGTATATCCACTGCAAGAAGGTGGCACCAAAAGACCACATGGTTCCGAAAGATCAGAGTCTGACAAGGAACAATCAATGAATACAATGGAAAATCAAATTGCCATTATTGCTCCCACTCCCAACACTAGTGGTTGGCGAAGAGTGGAGAAGAAGAAAGGTAGGAAATCATAGGCCAACTGGATCTTTTCTTTATCTCTTTTTTGCTTTGTATTATTTTGTTTCCTAGTTACAGGAAAAATTCACATGCATATGCTTTAAGCATCTACAAAATGTAATTTTTTTCATATGAATAAAATTACGACTTTTTTCTATGGGAAAAAAAAATCCTATGGTTTGTAATATTAATATTAGGGTTTAATATTAATCCCTCTAGTTTATATCCATTGGGTTTATAATATTAATCCCTTAGGTTTATTAATCTTGGGGTTTATGTTCCTATGATTTAATATTAACCCTAAGATCTAATATTATTCCCTTGTGTTTAAAATTATTTGGGTTTTTAATATTTATCCCTTGGGTTTTTAATATTAATGCCTTGTGTTTATAATACCCATCCCTTGGGTTTATTAATCTAAGGGTTCGTATTCCTAGGGTAGAATATTATGATAGGGTTTATATATTAATCCTCAGGATGAACATAAATCCCTTGGGTTTATAATCCATTGGCGTTATAATATAAATTCTTAGGGTTTATAATATTAATCACAGGGTGTATATTCCTAGGGTTTAATATTAAGCCTAGGGTTTACAATATTAACCCACTCGGTTTATGAGTTTTAGTGTTTATATTATTAGGGTTTAATATTTTTCTCTTCGATTTAAAATTATTCCGTTAGGTTTATAATATTAATCCCTTGGGTTTAAAATTATTCCCCTTGGTTTATAATCCATTGAGTTTATACTATTAATCCCTGTTGGCATTATGATATGGCTCTATGATACAGGTGTTGTACTTGATGGCAACTCACTCAAGTGGCAATGGTTTGTTCAGGCTCTCAAAATGAAGAAAATAAGAGGTTCGTAGGTATACAGTTCAAAAGGCGCGGACCCGCAGGTACACCGTTCGGAAAATTGTGGTCTTGTACGCAGGTTGTCCGAAGAAAAGGTGCGGACCCCAGTGCACACACTACCATGCAGTAAAAAGCGCGCTCACGTGGGGTTTCTTATGTTTGGCCCGTGGTATTTAGCCCGTCGATCATAATCCTATGGTTTTGGCCCGTGGTATAGGATCTATTTTAGCCCCGGTTTGGATCCCTTGTTTTGGTTATTTGATGGTTTTGTCCCATGGTGTGAATGAGGGCTTGTCTATAAATAGGGAAGGAGATCACTTGGCCAAGGCATCTTTGCAAATTGAATATCTTAAGATTTGAAGGATTGGGTTATCAGTTTAAAAAGATTGATCTATATAAAAGTGAAGTTGAAAGCGAATCTATAGTATGTGATATCTCAGGCGCATGATCAGATCTGGGTATCTGACCGTCAGTGGCTCTTCGGAGGTTTGCTAATTCGGTTCAAATCAAAGGTCTGCAAGTATTTCACGATTCAGGTGCGGAGGGTCGCAGCTCGGTGAAAGGTGTTGTGCGGTGGTTCACGGTTCTCAGAAAGGCACAGTGCGGGGGTTCGTAGCACAGTCGAAGACGCAGTGCGTAGATGTAGTATAGGTACGCGGCTCAACAGAAGGGTACAGTGCGGACGCCCGCGGTGAGCCGAAAGAACAAGTGCGAAGCAAGATCAAAGGTATGGACGTGATAAAAGGAAAGCCTGCGGAGGTACTTAGAAGTTCGTGGCGCGACTGAAGAAGAGAGTGTGGAGGCACAATAGTAGTACGAAACAAGACAGAAGGTGAATTGCGGATATACGCAGTGAAGCAGAAGACGCTCTGCGTGGATACGCAGGAAAACAGAAGGCTGGGTGCGGAGTCATGCAATCCAAATAAGGAAAAAATTGCGTATCTGTCTTAAAACATTTTTTGGTTATCTTTTATCTCTTGCTGCAGAGTTCTGGGTTTATATTTCTGGTACTATCTTTCTTTTTACAGCATTCTCAGAAGCTAGGTGATTCTTGGTTGTTTGTATAAGGAGTTTGGGTGATTTACATGTACTTGATGATTATTTGATATTCTTGGATCCAGTTTGAAAATTTATGAAAAGTGGTCCTTGAAAGAAAATAAGTAGGGGGTTGTAGCTCCCTTCCAGGA
>APFE030076803.1:249022-287459 GCA_000404065.3 Pinus taeda
ACCAGGCAGTTCGTGGTCTTCCAGATATCAAAATTCCAGACAACACCATATGCAAATCATGTCAGTTTGGAAAGCAAACCAGAACTAACTTTCTGGAGAAGGAAGGATCAGCTAGCATGCCTCTTGAGCTATTCCATACAGATGTATGTGGTCCTTTTATGAAAAGGACACCTCGAGGAGAAGAATACTTGATATTATTCATTAACGATTTCTCCAGGTTTGTATGGTTAGGACTTATGAAGCACAAAGACGAAGCATTCGAAAAATTCAAATCCTTCAAAGCCTTGGTTGAAAATGAATCAAGTTACAAAATTAAGTGTCTCAGGTCCGATAGAGGTGGAGAGTTTACCTCAAATGAATTTTTTGATTTCTGCGAAGAACATGGGATAAGAAGGGAATTCTCTACTGCTAGAACTCCTCAGCAAAATGGAGTGGTGGAAAGGATGAACAGAACATTCCAACAAATGGCTCGTGCTATGCTTGATGAGTCTGGAACCCCCGCAACTTGCGGTTGTTATTCTCAACAAAACAAATGTCCGAGTAAATAGCACTCAAACTCCTCATGAGCTCTGGTATGGTGAGACTCCTTCAGTAAAGCATTTCAAAATTTTTGGGAGCAAATGCTATATTAAGAATACTGATGAGAAACTTGGCAAACTTGAACCTAGAGCAGATGAAGGCATTCTTCTTGGTTATTCTCCTCACAACAAAGCATATAAGTGCTACAATAAAAGACTTGGAAGAATTGTTGACAGCATTGATGTAGTGATTGATGAAAAGGGATACATTACTAGGCAAGTAAATCATGAAAATATCAAAGAAGTTGAAGACTACCCTCAAAGACAGAATAATGAAGAAGAAGAACCTCAAGAAGCACCAGAGGAACAGACAAGGATAGAAGAAAAGACTCCATCTAGGTATGTTCAGAAGAATCATCCGGAATCTCAGATTTTGGGGCAGAAAGAAGCAGGTGTACAAACAAGAAGAACAATTGTAGAAGCTTCAAGTTATTTGGCATTACTCTCTTCCACTGAACCACAAAATGTGAAAGAGGCATGCAAAGATGAATGTTGGGTCAAAGAAATGGATGAAGAACTTGAGCAGATCGAAAAAAACAACACGTGGGAGTTGGTTCCTAGACCAAAGGATAAGAATGTTATAGGGACAAAATGGGTCTTCAAAAATAAGTTGAATGAAAATGGGGAAGTAATTAGAAACAAGGCCAGACTTGTTTGTAAAGGGTATGCGAAGCAAGAAGGAATAGGTTTTGAAGAAAATTTTGCTCCTGTTGCAAGACTTGAGGCCATCCGAATGTTCCTTGCTCTCTCAAGCTTTCAAAAGTTCAAAGTATTTCAAATGGACGTGAAATCAACCTTTCTGAATGGAGACTTAGAAGAACAAGTATACATTGAACAGCCAGATGGTTTCATTCTTGGAAATGATCCAAATCTTGTATGCAGACTGAAAAAGGCGCTTTATGGTCTCAAACAAGCTCCAAGGGCTTGGTACTATTGTTTGGACAAATATCTTCATCAACAAGGTTTTTCAAAAGGATCAGCAGATAGCAATCTTTATATAAAAGTTGAAAATGAAAAATTGCTAATACTTGTTGTGTATGTAGATGACATTATCTTTGGCAGCAATGAAGAAGTTATGAGTCAAAGCTTTGCCTTGGTGATGTAGAAAGAATTCGAAATGTCCTCGCTTGGAGAACTGACATATTTTCTTGGTTTGTAAATCCAACAAAAGGAAGGAGGGATTTTCTTGTCTCAAACCAAGTATCTCAAGCAAATTTTGAAGAAATATGGCATGGAAGATGCAAAACCAGTATGTACTCCCATGGTCACAAGATGTAGCCTCAGTGAAAATGATGAATCAGTAGCAGTGCATCAACCAACCTATAGATCTATGATTGGAATTCTACTTTATTTGACAGGTACCCGACTTGACATCATGCATGCAGTGGGAATAGTTGGAAGATTTCAGCAAATCCAAAGGAAACTCATCTTCAGGTAGTGAAGAGAATCTTCAAATATCTTCAAGGGAATCAAAATTATGGCTTATGGTATCCTAGAAATACAGATCTCACACTTCATGCTTATACAGATGCAGATTGGGCCGGAAGCATGGATGACAGGAAGAGCACAAGTGGTGGTGCATTCTTTATGGGTTCCAGATTAGTATCTTGGTTCAGCAAGAAACAAAGTTCGATTGCTTTATCTACAGCTGAAGTAGAATATGTGGTTGCTGCATCCTATTGCACTCAACTCCTTTGGATGATGCAGACCTTGCAGGACTTTCAAATCACTTGTACTCTACCTATCTCCATCTTATGTGATAATACAAGTGCAATCAGCATTTCAAAGAACCCAGTCATGCATTCAAAGACCAAGAACATACTGATCAAGTATGACTTTCTCAGAGAACAAGTGATTGAACAAAAGGTCAAGTTGGAGTATGTTCCTTCTAAGGAACAAGTTGTTGATATTCTCACCAAACCATTGCCTAGGGAGACCTTTGAATACCTTAGGCAAAAGCTGGGGGTAGTTGATGCATCATCTTGTTGTTGAATCTCATCTGTTGGTTGTACGCGAGGTCTATACGTGGTATAAGCGTACATTTGCTGGTTTATGGATCGGTTGCAGATCGATGGCATAGGTTTAGGGGGAGCACATATAATTCATTGTTGGCATTATGGGAGCACAAAAGGAGAACATGGATGCTGATCTAAACATGGCTGCAATATGTCTCTATCTCTTTCATGATCGTTTATGGTGTTTGGTGGATTCTGTTTCTTCTTTGCAGATCTGTTTTATAGTCAGGGGGAGCATATTCTTAGGGGGAGCATAACCCTTTACCCTTGATGTCAAAGGGGGAGAATGACGTTGAGGATCTTGAGGTTGCCATTAAGTCCAAAGGGGGAGATTGTTGGAATTATGATATGGCTCTATGATACAGGTGTTGTACTTGATGGCAACTCACTCAAGTGGCAATGGTCTGTTCAGGCTCTCAAAATGAAGAAAATAAGAGGTTCGCAGGTATACAGTTCAAAAGGTGCGGACCCGTAGGTACACCGTTCAGAAAATTGCGGTCTTGTATGTAGGTTGTTCGAACAAAAGGTGCGGACCTCAGTGCACACACTTCCATGCAGTCAAAAGCGCCCTCACGTGGGGTTTCTTATGTTTGGCCCGTGGTATTTAGCCCATCGATCATAATCCTATGGTTTTGGCCCGTGGTATAGGATCTATTTTAGCCCTGGTTTGGATCCCTTGTTTTGGTTATTTGATGGTTTTGTCCCATGGTGTGAATGAGGGCTTGTCTATAAATAGGGAAGGAGATCACTTCGCCAAGGCATCTTTGCAAATTGAATATCTTAAGATCTGAAGGATTGGGTTATCGGTTTAAAAAGCTTGATCTATATAAAAGTGAAGTTGAAAGCGAATCTATAGTATGTGATCTCTCAGGCGCATGATCAGATCTGGGTATCTGACCATCAGTGGCTCTTCAGAGGTTTGCTAATTCGGTTCAAATCAAAGGTCTGCAGGTATTTCACGATTTAGGTGCGGAGGGTCGCAGCTCGGTGAAAGGTGTTGTGCGGTGGTTCGCGGTTCTCAGAAAGGCACAATGTAGGGGATCGCAGCATAGTCGAAGACGCAATGCATAGATGTAGTATAGGTATGCGGCTCAACAGAAGGGTACAGTGTGGACGCCCGCGGCGAGCCGAAAGAACAAGTGCGGAGCAAGATCAAAGGTACGCGGTGCGATAAAAAGAAATCTTGCGGAGGTACTTATAAGTTCGTGACACGACTGAAGAAGAGAGTGCGGAGGCACAGCAGTAGTACGCAGCAAGATAGAAGGTGAATTGCGGATATACGCAGTGAAGCAGAAGATGCTCTGTGTGGATACGCAGGAAAACAGAAGGCTGGGTGCGGAGTCACGTAGTCCAGATAAGGAAAAAATTGCGTATCTGTCTTAAAACATTTGTTGGTTATCTTTTATCTCTTGCTGCAGAGTTCTGGGTTTATATTTCTGGTACTATCTTTCTTTTTACAACATTCTCAGAAGCTGGGTGATTCTTGGTTGTTTGTATAAGGAGTTTGGGTGATTTACATGTACTTGATGATTATTTGATATTCTTGGATCCAGTTTGAAAATTTATGAAAAGTGGTCCTTGAAAGAAAAGAAGTAGGGGGTTGTAGCTCCCTTCCCAGAGAGACTGGAAAATGAGAAGAGTTGAGCTCTCTGCAGGTTGCAGCCTACGTCTGGTAAAGGACTACACCAGTACAAAATCATTGTAAAAGAAGTTTCTAATTGAAAGAAGATAGAGACATATTGCAACAGGTGGTTTTCACCCACATTGGGTTTCCACCTTATATCTGGTGTTCTTTAGTGTGACTATCTGTTTTTCTTGTTTCTTGCTCATTATTATACACAAGTTAATGTTCAATAAATTAATGAAGACATATTGAAAAGAATTTGATAATACTGATTCACCCTCCCCCTCTCAGTATTATTTCCAACAATCCCTTAGGTTTATAAATTCCTAGGGTTTAATATTAATCTTAACGTTTACAATATTAATCCCTTGGTTTTATTCCTTTTAGAGTTTATATTCCTAGGGTTTAATATTATTCCCTTACATTTATAATATTAATCCATTGGGTTTAAAATTATTCCCTAGGTTTATAATATTAATCCCTTGGGTTTAAAATTCTTCCCCTCGACTTATAATCTATTGAGTTTATAATATTAATCCTTTAGGCTTATAAATTTCTTGAATTTATAGTATTAATCTCCCGGGTTTATAATATTAATCCTAAGGTTTATAATATTAATCTTAGGATTTATATTCATAGGATTTAATATTAGTCATAGGCTCTAATGTTATTTCCTTGGGTTTATAATATTAATCAAATGGGTTTATTAATCTCTTAGGTTTATAATATTGATCCTAGGGTTTCTAATATTAATCATAGGGTTTATATTCTAAGGGTTTAATATTAAGCCTATGGTTTACAATATTAAACTTTGAGTTTAATATTAATTCATTTAGTTTATAATCCCTTGGGTTTATAACTTATTAACTCCTTTGGTTTATTAATATTAATGTTTATGTTCTTATGATTTAATATTAGAACTAAAGTTTAATGTTATGTCAACCATGGTCCAACGTCGCATTGTGACAAAGATTGTCAATATTAAAACCAACCATGGTCAATCATGATCAACCATGGTCCAATGTCACATTGTGACAATGATTCTTTCAATATTAAAATCAAGCATGGTCAACCATAGTCCAACATTACATTTTGACAAATATTGTCTCAATATGACAACCAATCATGGTCAACAATATTTGTTTTAGGTTTCATAAATTTTTACCTTAAGGTTTATATACCTCGGGTTTACAATATTAATCCTTTGGATTTTTTGATTTTTAGTATTAGTCCCCTTTAAAATTATTCCCTTAGGTTCGTAATATTAATCCCTTGGGCTTATAATATTAATCCCCTAGGTTTATAAATTCCTTGGATTTTAATATTAATCTCTTGGGCTTATAATATTAATCCTAAGGTTTATAATATTAATCATAGGATTTAATATTAATCCTAGGCTCTAATGTTATTCCCTTGAGTTTATAATATTAATAATTAATTGGGGTTGTTAATCCCTTGGGTTTATTAATCTCTTAGACTTTTAATATTAATTCATTGGGTTTTGAATATGAATAATCGTTACGGTTTATTAATCTCTTTGGTTTATTAATATTATCCATTTTATAAACAATAATTATTAATAATAAATATTTAATAGTTTATAATTATTAGTATTAATAGTTATTAATATTAGTTTTAGGATTATTAATTTTAATATTAAATATTTATATCATTTTGAAATATTAATGATAAATATTTATATTATGTTTAGGTGGTTAATACCAACATCATATTATCGCATTTATATAATTAGTCCTTTGAGTTTATAATCTTAAGGTTTATAATGGTAGGGCTTATAATAATAATCTTGGGTCTAACACTAGAGTTTATAATCTTGGATCTATAATATTAATTCTTTAAGTTTATTTCCCCTCGGGTTTATAATATTAATACTTTGAGTTTATAATATTGGGCTTTATAATATTGGATTTATAATATCACATTTATTGTAAGGGTTTGAAACGTTGGATTTTTAATATTGGGGTTTATAATATTGGATTTTATAATTTTTGGGTTTATAATATTAATATTACCTTAGTTTTATTAATCTATTGGGTTTACTAATACTAAAGATTTATAATATTTATCCTTTGGGTTTATAAAATTAACCCCTTGCATCTATTATTCCCAAGGTTTATAATATTAATACCTTGGGTTTATTTTTATTAATCTTAAGGTTTAATATTCTCTTAAGGCTCATAATCGTAGGGTTTATATATTAATCCATTGGATTTAAAATATTGATATCTTAGGTTTATAATCTTAAGATTTATAAGCCCCAAGGGTTAGCCCAACTGGTCAAGTCAGTGCCTCGCCAATTGGGAGGTCACAGGGTCGATTCTACTCGAAGCCCTTGGGGTCACGTCTGTGATGGCCGAGGGGCATGATCCTAGAGATCAGCCTTAGAGTTTGCGTGGACGTAGCTTGCACCCCCTGACCACGGATGTTCATGAACCACCCGAAAAAAGAAAGATACTAATATAATAATAATATATACTATATTATATATATATATATATATATATATATATATATAATATATATATAATACTTATATATATATATTATATAAATATATATATCTTAAGAATTTATTAATTGTAGGGTTTATAATATTAATGCTAGGGTTTATTACTCATTATCTATTATACCTTTACACATATAAATCTTAGGGTTTAATATTGTTCCCTTGAGTTTATAATATTATTGGACACTTCGGTTATTAACCTCTATTAATATAGTTAATATTATTAATATACTATATTATTTATATATGGGTCAATATTAGTAATATTGTAATTATAATCTAAGTATATATAAAAGATATTGATAGTTATATTAATATGTTAATAAATGTATATTAATCATTAAGATAATGGCGAGAAACAAATAACCCGATCAGGGTGCGAGCTGTTGGTTGGAAAATCAAATAGGGGTTAATGCAGGGTAC
Organism: Pinus taeda; assembly: GCA_000404065.3. Classification (NCBI taxonomy): domain Eukaryota; kingdom Viridiplantae; phylum Streptophyta; class Pinopsida; order Pinales; family Pinaceae; genus Pinus; species Pinus taeda. Next base: position 256,190 of record APFE030076803.1, read on the forward strand.
CTCTGAGTACTGTACTACTACCCCCCACACACTCGAGGCGATGGGTGCGGTGACCCTTTGCATGATTGCATGAAGGGAAGGTAGGAAAGGTGGCAACAAGGGTTATGGCGGCGAAAGCATAAACATGAGAGCTGGTAGACAGTTGGATGTTTTAGTTGGGTTTGATCGCGGAAGGGGAGGTTGGTGCTCCAGATGGGTTTTGTGACGCATCCTCATCTCCAAGAATTTCAACCGCTTGCAAGAGTTCACGAGTATGTACTCCAGTCTCTTTCATCCCTCACACTGTTCCCTTGTTTTGGTTTTGGTTGGAGGGAGTGGGGGAGAATTATCGGTGAAAATTGTGAAGTTGAGAAGCGATGGGGGTATTGGGGGTGGTGACTAGTATCTTTTTCTTGGTCTTGTGTTTGTATTCTTCATCCGCTAGGTATTGTTTCAATTTCCCTTTGTTTTGGAATTTTATTGTCTCACATCGGGACCGTGGGAATGGTGGGCAAAGGGTTGAGCGGTGATGTTTGTAGGGGTATTGTGGGTATAGGTAGAGAGACAGGTTCGGAGGGGTGAGTTTTTCAATCCAAATGCAGTTTAGGAGCAGTCCATGCTATAGACACAAGTGTCCCTACTGGAAGATAGATAGCCACCATCGAAGAGAAGGAAATGCTAGGAACTATGGGTGGGAACTCTAGAAAGGAAATAATAATGGCTATAACAGGCAGATAGGTGATGGTAGCATCATTTGGCTCAGAGATGAGGGAAAGACTGGATTTGGCTATCTGCTTATGTCCTCAAAGGAGAAAGGGTATGCATACCATGGTTGGCCGAATGAAGATACACGACAGCACTCACCAAATGGTAACTGGGGAGTGGCAGCTAAGCTGCCTAAGGCCGAGAGAAGGTGGCTGTGGCGACGGGGTATCACCGAGGATGACAGTAGGTTGTTCCCCCTTGGGGAATGGACCTACGACCATGAAAGTTCTAGCAATGACATCGATGGGGAAGGGGAGGAACAAGGCAGGGTGGTCATTTGTAATAATACAACTTGAGCGCGAGAAAACTGTTATACCCTATTTAATTGCTCCCAGTTAATGAATTGTTGTAATGAAGAGGACTAGGGCATCAGCACCATGGCTCGTCCTATGAAAATCTGTGATCGTGGGACATAGACCCAAGTGCCCATAAAGGAAATGGAACCGAGCATGTTTGAGGCACACAGGGGAAGAAAATTTGTAGAAAGGCTTATTAGCGAGGCGACAAAGGCATACTATGAGGGCATGAATGAAGGTATTCGTAAAATTTTAGAGGAATGGGAAGAGGTAGTCAAGTAGGATAATGCGACGAATGAGGAAATGGAGGATTGGAGGACCCTGGTCTCGGATCCTTGCAACACTAGAAACAGGATCACCTAATTCAAACAGACCTTATACCTTTATTGGCTAATGAAAAGTCTGCTGGGCAAGGCTATGGAGTAGTTTTCGGTGGGCATGGTTATCACTATCCAATGCACGCCGAATTATAAACAGGAGTTTTAGAAACTGCAGTTTCAACTTCACAAGCAAGATATCAAGCTTGGTAGAATTGGTAGGCACATCCCATGTATCTTAAACTGTCAGAGATGCATGGGTCAAACGCCAAAGACCCTCCGCTAGTGGAATCAACCTTAGAAAAACAGAACGATTAGATAATTTTCCTTATTAAGTTTTGTTTTATATGCAGATAGCTTTTACATTTCCTTATGCAAGAATATGTAGAAGTAGATATCTAGAGTACAGACATGAAACAAAGACTTATATAGCTTGAATAGAAAGACTAAAACTCTTTTGTTTTTAAATGAATGCAGATAGGTGACCAACAGACTTGGTTTCTCAATGGGCAAGTTGAGTCCACCTAGCCAATCTATGTGGTGTAAATTTGCTTTATAAATGAATGAAAAAAAGGGATCTACCAAGCTTAACAAAAAAAATGGTAAGAAAAAAAATATATAGTTTTTTTATTTTTATTTTTATTTTTTATTTATTTATTTATTTATTTATTTTTAATTTTATTTATTATTATTTATTTTAATTTTATTTTTATTTATTTTATTTAATTTTTATTTATTTATTTATTTTTTTAATTTTAATTTTAATTTTTTTAATTTTATTTATTTATTTTTTTTTATTTTTATTTTTTTTTCTGAATTAAACTATTCTATTATATACATAAAAAGCCAGAGTACATTTACATTCAAGCTGTCTGAGAGATCCATCTGCCAGAGATAATGGCAGAATGGATCAACCAGGTGTAGCCAAGAAAAAAACTACCTGTTGCATGCCTTCACCGGACGTTTGAGACCAAAAACATTCCCATGCAGGGGAAGACCAAACTGACATCCTTGCATTGTGTTACCCAAGCACAAAAAACAGAGGACCAAACCCAAAAACGACCAATTAACAGAGGACCGAACCCAAAGTAACCAGTTCTAATCCTCAGCGTTGGCTGATTTCCTTTAAGACAAATTGACATGAAAACAAGACGACACATGGACAGCCAGAGACAGATGGACAAAAAGACATGACCAAAGAGACGGGAGAACCAGAACCGGAACCACCTTCGAGCACCAGAACCTGAGATGTTGCAGCAAGCTATTCCTCTGGCTCCTCCTCCACAATTGGACATGGTCCCTAATACTCCTCGTCCTGCACCTTGCCTTCAGTCACCACGACCGCTTCAAGCTGCTGCTGGCTCTTTTCCAGCTGTGGGTCTGGCATTTCCACACCCTTTCCTTTGTCTTCCTGGTGCAAATCAGCTTCTCTGGCCTCGTCCCTCGGAGGTACTAAATCAGGCGGAGCACTGGTGCTGCCCTCGTCCATGGCTTCATCGATGAACAGAACGGAGATGTGGGCATTTATGCGTAGACGATTCAGGGGCTATCAAAGCAGAAGATTGCGGAGCCAAAGAAAGGAGCAGACGAGGTTCCAGGAGAGCTAGCCTCCATGAATTGGCTAGGCCTGATGGGATTGGCACTTTCAGAGCGCAGGCAGTGGCAGAAACAATGACAATGAGGGCAATGGCAGGGCGGACGGATCTTCGCTTCAGCTGAGCGCCGCGAAGTCCCTCCTCGGCTAGTGCCGCGACGGCTCAGTAGCCTTTGGCGCTCTCGAACCATATTGACTGGGTATGTCTGAGTGTAAACAGCTTGAACCAACAGTCCTGGGCAAGAACAGAATAGAGCAGGTCCTGAATTAACCAGAACCAGCAGCTGAACGAGAACTCCAGACTCTGGCTAGGTGTGGACAGGGGTGCCAGGGTAGCCTCTGTTTATAGAGCTCCCTGCTCTTCCTCAGAGGTTGCCCGCCATTAAAGTGGCCATCAATTCTATTGCAGAGCGGATCCTTGCAGTGCAGTCGCGTGAGATCGGGGCGTTAATGTGCCCAGTCTGTCGTCCCTTGGCTAATAAATCCGCCTTCCGGGAGAGTCCTGTGCCACCGCCTTCCAGGTCGCCTCGGCGCATGGTTGCCATGTGGCCGCCATGAGACCCCTGTCCCATCACCTGCATTTGACTAGTTGGCACCCGCATCCGGGGAAAATAAAATATATAATTAGTAACACTATATAGTATTATTATATTATGTTAATTTTGTTATTGTTATATATATACATATATATATGGTTGTTATTATTCATATAGTTATTAATAAGTACACATAGTCATTCTCTAATAGCCACAGTAATACTGATACATCTAATAATTATTAATGTGATTGATAAATGTCTATCAACATATATCAGTAAATTTACTAATTAATATATATGTGCTTCATATATATAAAAATATTATGATGATTTAATATTTTATTTACAATTTAAAATTTCTTGCTTTTAATATTTTAAATATTAAAATCTTATATTACTAAAAGTTGGTACCATGTTTAATATAAATTTTTGCTTTTTAATTTTATATATATTAAGTTTTATATTCGCATAGGTCCAGTTTTTAGCTGAACCTAATAAAATGAGCTATTTTCGATTTTTTCGGGCCAACACGGCCGGTAACTATCGATATTTTTTAAACAACTAAAAAACAGGATTCTTATGCTCCATCAGATATTTCACACAGGATTCTTATGCTCCATCGTACTGATGTAGCTACAGCATAACTGCTTTAGAAAACATCGATTCAAGCAACATAAAAGGCAAGTACAGATTTTACTTTTTGGTCGAGACCAGTTATGGAAGAAAATTGAGAAAAAATAGACTTCCCCGTTTTTCCGCTGCAGCTAGTCATGCTAGAGTATGCAGATCGAATTTTCCAATCCAATCAACTTGGAATGGCCATCAATCCAACAAATCCACTAGACCCTGGCTTCCTGTACAGGGCTTATAATTTTACAGACAGACAGAACTTTAGGATACAATAGTTTTCCTAAGCTGAAGCAGTTTCTAGAGCAGGACTTGTTTGTTGAGTATCCAACTAAAACCACAACTTCGTCCTTGTTTTTCCTATCTTGCATACATAATCCTGAGCCTCCCTTCCCTTACCATAAAGGCCACCTATTTTCTTCACATACCATCTCTCAACCAAGAATTCCAGGATGTTAGCATAGTCTCCAGCTGTGTACACACCCCATCATACATCAAATGAGCAGGCATTATAACCTTTTTCCGCATCAACTCTTCAGAAGCTAGCATTGTGGTGTCAGGATCAATCTCAAACAACTTTTCAAAAATCTTTGTGTATGCAGTCTCATGGCGCTTCTCATCTGCAACAATAATTCCACATATTTGGGCCAATTTCAGGTCACCAAATCGTTTAACAAATCTTGCAATGTTGCCATGTGATATGAATGTTGCTCTTTCTTGGAAGGGAGTGTATATGAATCCAAGATAGGGACTATTTTCTGTACCTGGATACTGAAAAGTAACAAAAGCTCAAGTCAGAAAATCCGCCATCAAAAACTAAAATACCCTGCAGAAAGTTTCCAGAATGTAAAATGTCCAGTAAACAAATAGAGTGGAATCCCACATCTTGTTGCACCAATAGTAAACTTCATAAAATAATTTGACCAAATGCTTGCAGCGTTAAGATACTATACCATTCCAAACCCGATAAGATACTGTACGTTTTTTTCCAATCTGCCTCATGTCCACTCAGCCAGACAAATAAATATATTTACTGAGAAGATCACCGTGTCTATTCTCCTCAGCTGTCCACATAGGTGTCCATATTGCGCAAGAAGTGGGACTGGCACCAGTCTCATCTCTTACGCCATCAAATGTGTTGAGCATAGTCTGGTAAGTAGACCATGCTTCCTCTGTAATCATGTTGAGCATAGTCTGGTAAGTAGGCCATGCTTCCTCTGTAATCATGTTGAGCACAGTCTGGTAAGTAGGCCATGCTTCCTCTGTAATCATGTTTCTTACTAGACAAACTAAATAGTCATCTGGAAATTCATGGGATCGCTCTTGCAATTATATCAGTTGGTCAATGAAGCCCTCAGAAGAAGGATCAGGGAAAAAATCTCGTGGTTGCCAAGACTGGTCCACAGGATTTAAATGAATCAGTATATTTTTCTCTGCCCACTTCTCCAGAGAGTTAAAGATCTCAACCTTCTCAGGTGGCAAAGGGCATGGAATGAGCCACCTGCACAAGAGCTTCATGCGGTTGGAAATCGATTCTGATCTTTTCAACTTCCCTGAAAGATGAAACCTGTAATATCAGAAATTCATGAGAATCAAGTGCATATTTAGATAATGTTGAGCATAGTCTGGTAAGTAGGCCAGGCTTCCTCTGTAATCATGTCTCCTACTAGACAAACTAAATAGCTATCTGGCAATTCATGGGACCGCTTTTGCAATTATATCAGTTGGTCAATGAAGCCCTCAGAAGAAGGATCAGGGAAAAAATCTTGTGGTTGTCATGACTGGTCAACAGGATTTAAATGAATCAGTATATTTTTCTCTGCCCACTTCTCCAGAGATTTAATGATCTCAACCTTCTCAGGTGCCATGGAATGAGCCACCTGCGCAAGAGCTTCATGCGGTTGGAAATGGATTCTGATCTTTTCAACTTTCCTGAAAGATGAAACCAGTAATATAAGAAATTCATGAGAATCAAGTGCATATTTAGGGAATTAAATGCAGATGCTCTGCACAATAACAAGTGAACTCTTAAAAATTAAAACAGGGATAATTAAGATACAAATCTACTTATGACTACATGACCAAATATGTGATTAACAAGGGATTTGCACTTTGATTTATGGAAATTCTGAAATTCCAGAAGTTAATTTGCTAATACGTTTGGCGAGAAGGAAACTAGCAATGAAAGTGATAAGGCTGAAGGAAATTTGGCTTACGGTTTACAATAACACTGGATACTAAAGATATTGGCCGAGATGAAATCTTATCTCAAAACAAGCATGTAAAGTCTATAAAATGGCAACATTTCCTCTAAACCCCAAAACATTCCCATGGATCGATGGTAAAAGCACGGTGCAATGATCGAATCCCGTGGAGTCTTTCTGTCGAGTGTAAATAAGAATAATAATTTAATTTAGATTATTATTATATATACATATCTTTATTCCCATAAGGAAGCTGCTTTTTGTATAATAATTTGACTCTTAAAAGTTATACTTTTATTTTTTTACAGGAAAACACAAAATAAATTTAAAAAAAACGCGAAGAGAATATTGGTAACTTTTTAATAAAAAAAAATTCAGAGAATTCAACCTACTTTCAAGAACAGAAGTGCAAAGTACATATCTATGGGAACTCAAACACAATTAAACTAAATCTCAGATTTTTATAAAAATATACATATTTTAATTTCTAAATTTAATTTATAATCTATTTTTGAAAAAATCACAAAAATCAACCATTTAAATACAATTCTCTCACTAACAAAAATTGTCATAAATTAATCAGCTATTTTTATAAAAATATGCCTACTCTACCTTCTAAACTAAAACCTATAGTCTTTTTTATCAAAAACCTATAAAAAAAATCAAGCATTTAAATACAATTTTCAAAATAGGAAAATTCAAAATAATAAAATTTTTCAGTCACGCATTTTTCCAGCCAACCTTGGGTCATGGAAACCTCGTGCGATCTGGCCAAATTAGAGCGCAGGGCCGAAGAATGAAGCTTGGGGACATGGACGAATCCTGTGCATTCTTCAACATAAACAACACACGCCATGTCTTCTGCTGAGGAGAAGAAAAGCGAGTTTGAACTCATAAGTGCAAAGGAAGCAGAAATATAGAAAAAAGAGAAGCTCCTCCACCACTGGGGTAGAACTTGATCTTTCTCTTTCTTTTTCTCTATTGTCGGTTAGGAAAATTTTAAAGGGGAAAAGAAGTTCAAAAATCGGTTACGGCAAAGTAGGCAAAGTCAATTTTAGTTGTAGAAAGGTAAATCTTAGTTTGCGGCAGGATATCACAACCACAAAGGGGCTTAATTAAAATACAAAGTTCACTCACAACAAAACAGAGTAAAATAAAAGTGGTTGCCATAAATTTATGTGAACCATTAATACCACAATGCAACTAGCCACACTTTATATTATATGTAAAATAAAAGGAGGTTGCTGTAAATTAATTTGCAAACGATTAATACGATAATGCAACTAGCCACACTTTATATATAGATTAAAACATAAAGAAATACATTCGTGTTACAAGTGAAAAACACAACAAACTTCTTATGATATACCCATCACTGGGGTTGCCGAGTAAACTTTTGTGAGTAAACTTTTGTGAAACTTTGTAACATTGGTTTTCATGTGCCCACCAAACTCTCGCTCTTTAATTTGATCAACATGCCCAACATTACAAATGACTTTTACATCCATATTTATCTCAACATACAAATTTGACATTAATTACATGACACAGAAAATATTTAATACCCAATATGAGTGATTTTACATAGTAAATGATTTTCTAAACTTATAAATCTTGTGGAGTGTGAGCAATAATCGTGGAGTAATATTTGCTCATATCTATTTACCAAAATTTATTAAATACTTTAACTTCTGTGATGCGATGTGTTGTGGAATGGTCTGCTCTGAACTTCTGTTTTGACTTAGTGCTTATGTTCTGACTTCCATCCTTATACGTACAAACAAAATCGCAACCTTACAGTGGTTGTCGATTTATTTAAGGAGGTGGTTGGCAATAATATTTCCAACATTATCGGGGCTGAACACAATTACTTACACAATTGTTGATCGATCAAATCCCAGTTTCCAACAAGTGTATGTGGCCTTTGTGTGGGATCATCTTTTGTGCTGGTTGCAAGCCCTCATTGGCCCGTAAACTTTGCTGTCAATTCTCATGGCGTTGGAGGGAAGAAGTATATTAAAGAAATCACATTTCATACTATTTACACGGAACCACTCTTTGCTGTGATTCCTTTCTTTTAAAAACCACTCTCCTTTTCTTTGGCGACACCAAGAGACATGTGGATTAATTAAAAAGAATAGAGTATGGGATAGTAAGGGAATATCAAAGTAATTATATGCTGCCGAACAGATGATCTGGAACTCTAGCACAAGCAGTGGTGATGCTTCCTCCACATATTGCGATGTCCGTCATGTTATTCGAACTGATTATCAGCTAATCGATATCTCTGAGGATGGTTTGGTTAGCCTGCTGACTGAATCTGGGCAGACCAAGGATGATCTCAAGCTGCCTACTACTGAACAGCTGCTGGCGGATTTGACAAGGGAAAGACCTTGTTGTAAATGTTATGTCTGCAATGGGGGAACAGATTTGTTCCCTGAAAAATATTGGTCCAAATTAATCCTACACTAATATGTCTGGACTACTGAATCTTGGGAAACTCTCTACCCGTTGATTTCTTTTCTTTTAGAATATCAAATATTTCTAGAAAAATATATCTATATCCTTAATGCACATATGCTTTAGCGGCAGGTGCAGTGATATCCATTCCATTGTTTACTATGTAATCTGAAATAATTCTATGATTATGTCTATGTAGCAATGTCAAAGGTGTTTTTGTGCTTGGGTCTATGGAAGACAATGATCTAGAGGGTGAAGTTGATTATTTGTATGAGAAAACAGATTAGGATGGGGATGAAAAGGAAAGTAGCATCAGTGATGATTTAGAAGCTAAACTTAAGGACCTGAAAATGCAGTAGCATGAAGATGGATAGTGTAGATAAATATATTTATTTTAATTTATGATAATTTTGGGATGTCATTTTAAGAAGGCTTTTTAGTGACTTTTGGCAAGTGCTTTTCCATTTAAATTATTAGAAATAAAGAATATCAAGGTCCCAACATTTCAATTCGATTGGCCCAATATGTTTTGTGAAGAATTATGAGCATGAAAATATGCTTTAACAACTAAATATTTGGTCTTGGTGTTGTCCGTGTTGTACACAGAGAATCTTGATGGGGTTTAGAAATATCTGAAAAATGTAGATCTTGCATATTTTATTGTAAGGGGGTGACTTGAGATCCTTGAATCTCTTTGACAATGTGTTAGGTGAGAAGGGTGTTCACGCTTTTGGGTGTCTCCTAAAATCTCAAATTCTCTAGGAAGAATTATATTTCATGAATAATAGTATCCGTAGGGATGCTTCTAGATCTATTTGTGAGCTTTTTCCTTCCATGGTAAAGCTTGAGGTTTTGCATTTCCATAACAACATGACGAGAGATGATGTTGCAGAGGCCCTTTCTCAACTTGTTAGAAATTTCTTTGTATTGGAGGATTGTAAATGCTCATACACCATAGTATGTAGTGAGGGTGCTATTGCTTTAGCAAGACATCTGGTAGGCACTAGTTTGAAAAAGTTGGATTTGACGGACAACATGTTTTGTCAAAAGCTTGAGTTGTATTCCAATTAGAATATATATGAATTTATTATAATATTTCATGATAATTTATTTGGAATTCATAGTCGTTTAAAAGTTTTGGCTTCACAATTATTCAATTTAATTAAGCTTTGTTAGAAAAAGTGAAAGGTGATTTACTAACATCATTTTATGTTAAGAATCTATATCTACATGCAATATTATATTTTGTTATTTGAGTTTATGTGTCGCCCACATAAACCAGATATTCCTGATTTGAGAATGATTATGTTAAAATAATAAGTTCATTGAATTATCAAAGGAATTTGCAGAAGATATAACATTTTTGAATTTAAGAATTTTAGCATATTTTTATTTTCTCATTTAGAAAAGTTCACCATGTTCCACGTTAAAGAAACACTAATTTTAAAGTTTTTTTATACAAAATTATGTCATTTTCATAAGAATCCTTTGATACAAAATTATGTCATTTGCATAAGAATATGTTTGAATGGTTAGAAAGGCTACATAATTTTGAAAATGTAGATGTGGTTATAAGGGACCCTTAGCATAACATTTGAATTAGCACTTCATGACCACTATTCATCTGCAGTGAGGATGAAATATGTGTTTTATTTTAATTAATATTCACTAATTTATTATTGTTGGTGAGATATTTGTTTTTATTTAAATTAATATTTCGTAATTCATTATAGGTTGTGAAATATCACCAAATATTTGTTTACTTTAATTAAAATTCACTATTTTTTTTTTTTTTTTTTTTTTTTTTTTTTTTTTTTTTTTTTTATATTTGGTGATTTAGTTTTTCAAAACGACCTTTTATTCCTTCAATGTACCTTTGGATCTTGAGGAGCAATTACTAGTTTTAATATATAAAGAAATTGTTATATGCATAATAATATTGTAGCCTACAAATTTTATGATTGTTAAATCACATTCTTAGAACTAGAAAATTCACTTGAACTTTTAATGTATTAGATTGAAGTGATAATCAACTATACCACAACACTTCAATTTTATAATAATAATGGTTTGTAAGCAAAATTAATTGGAAACTATTAAAAAAATAATAATTAGAAAAATTAAACTATAACCACATTGTTTAATGGTTATTTTCAATTATTTTAACTTTAAAATGTAGTGCAACCGTTTAAAAAAAAACACCATAGTTTCTATTGATTTTCATTTTTACAATATATATTTCAAATCTTAAATTTGAAATTTTAATTAATTAATGATAAAGTTTCATTTATATTTGAAATTTATGAAGATTTTTATTTTAATCATTACAATATCTTTCCATATTCTAACAATCATATATAATATATAAATATTTATTTCATATATATTTTTAATGTATATATAAATAATTTATACTATTCGTCAATTTTTATAACCCTTAGTTAATCATTTGAATTTTTATTGATGTAATTGTAGAATTGTCTTAGTTTTTAAGATTGATGTCATTTCTTTTAATTAGATTTGTGTGGTTAGAAAGAAAACCATTTTAGATTTGTTGTTTGAAAAACATTATTTATTTATTTATTTTTATTTATTTTTTTATATTTGATAAGGAATTTCTCTTATTCTAAGAGGTGATTTTTTTGGTTTTTTTTTATGGCAAATTTTATGGATATTTCTAAGAAGTCGAGCCAAAAATTGGGAAAATTATAGTTCAAGTTGTCTAGTTTGTAAAATTCAAGTGTTCCAAGGATTCTCCAAAAGTGTTGAATCTATTTTTTCTTTCAAAAATGCAATTTAAATAATGGAACATAGTGATCTCACAAAGAATTGTGTTGTTGGATTTTGACAAGAAGGAAAAAAAATAGTTTGCATTTCAGTGGTGCCAAATGGCCCATGGTTACACCACCATCAACTAACTTCACCACACTTTTCCAATTAAAAATACTACATGAGAATAACTTCCAAGAGCAATCCTAAATGAGGCCTTGAAATATAGATTCCATTAGCAATTCAAGACAAGACAAAACTCGACTCAAACTTATGGTTGATGATATTTCCCTTCGTTGATTACCTTTCAAAGCCTATTTTCCTATTTTCATCTAATCATTCTAGTCTATGACTCCACTTTAAATTATTTCTCTCAAAAGAAGGATCCTCCTCACAACACAACCTTCTTACATCCTTCACACTAGTGGTTGTTCTCCACCATGGTAGAATAAACTTCTCTCACATGATGGTCTCTAAAAAATGTTAGCTCCATGACATATTTTCTTCAATACAATAATTTAAATAGCTTCTCAACAATTTGAGGTCAACTTGTACATGGGCTAAGGATGGATCTTTTAGCTTTGATACTAAATGTTAGTTTTATTAGTCAGCGAAAAATATATACAATCATACACTAATGTAAGGGACACCAAAATTTTTTACATAAAAAACCTTTGAATGAAAATTTTTATTAATCAATCATTTATACATGTACTTACTTGTATTGTACAATTGATCCCTTTATATAACAATAAATGATTAAAACAACATATCTTAATTAGATATCCAGTTCAAACAAACTCCATAACTATCTCCATAATATCTCCATAAATCTCACAATTGATCTATACTTCTCTACTTTCTCTAGACTTCGTTGCATAGTCTACAAATTGTTTATATAATTTAAACATTATTCATAAATCACAATTACAAGTTTATGTTTCATTTATCATATTTGCAAGGAGAAATTTTTGTTATATAATTCCCAAAATGAACTTATAGATCTCCAAATTTTTCATATAATTTAAACATTAGTCATTAACCACAATTAAGCTTTTATCATTCATTTATCAAATTTGCAAGGAGAAATTTTCATGGTAAATTCCCAAAATTAATTCCCAGAAAGATAGTGTAAAAAATTTATGAACTTGTTTCTCCCCTCATCTTTTGTTAATGTATATTCCATGTCTTTTCCACGATGAATCATGTGTTTTTACTCGAGTTGATTACAACCCATTATAAATAGATCCAACATGTTAACAAATTGAGTGCAAGATTACTTTAAAAGCTTACATGGTGTGATATTAAAAAATTATCCATGGTACTTTTTTCTAAATTTAGAGTTGTATTTATTTTGGATGCTTTGGTTGGTTTTGTATTAGATGAAACTTTTTATAAAATAATGTTTAATGGATTTATGTGATCAATTTCCCTCTTTGGGATTATATTTGAGGTTTATTATTTTATTAAGCAATACATAATAAAACTTTCTATTATTGAAGCATCTTTTTATTTCAATTATGGGGTTTGGTTCATTAGAGAAAATGGTTTATTTTCATAGTTATTTAGTATCTATCAACAATATTATTTTTTAGATTATACATTTCTTTTTTTACTTTCTTGACCTTTTCGAATTTTTAGCATCTACCAACAATATTATCTTTTAGATTATGCATTTCTTTTTCTACTTTCTTGACTTTTTCGAATTTTTAAGCCAAGTTAGTTTTGCCAATTATTTTCACAAACATAATAACAAATGATGGAAATGTTCTAGTGTAAAATTCTACTTGAACATCCTATGCAGGTTTAGAATTGTAACATACCCAACTCCTCCTTTAACGTTGAAGGAATGGGATACTAAAGCTCTCTAGTACACTTTTTAACATATCCGATTGGGGTATAGATTTTTCTTTTTTTTTCTTTTCTTCTGAAGAAGACTATGTGTTTGATCTTATTTGTACATTCAATAGCATGAAAACAACAATCCAGTATAGTCAGCACAATAGATTATTGGAGAACAGGAGGCAGAGATAACTAGTGGAGCAATGACACACAACTCGGAAATGTATATATTAAAATGAGGTGGTCCGTATGCTCATAATTGTCAAACAGGATTGACAAATCGAAGTAGCTCCCAAAGCATCTAATGGTTTCAAAAATTCCCCCACTTTCCGAAATTTAACAAGTGAGGTGGTGTTGGGAGGCAGTTTGATAACACAACTCATCACCTTAATTGACGACTCAGATCTATTACGGGGTCACTCTCCCTGGTTTTGGAAAAACAAATGCATGTAGTGTCGATGGTGGTTTCCAAAACCACTCAGGACCCATGCACTTATAATTAATGATACCAGAAGACGATATTCCTTCTGTCATTATCTCTTGACAATACTAGTTCCTGCTAATATGCAACAATTCAATTCATAAATTACAGGATTCTGAACTCTAGGATTCCCCACCGCAAGGTGATGTTATGTTGAAATCATCCTTTTTCATTTGTCGACCTATGAGAGGTTAACATGTCACCCATCTGTGGGCTTTTGGGTGCCTGAAAAACCATAAGACTTCTTGGCACGTGTCCATCGACACGTCAAGCTAAAGTCACCTCCCGATAATGATGTGTTTCCACCTGTCACCCCAAGAAATTATAAATTCCAGATCTTCGCTCTCCAAATTAATTCAGTTCTCATTTAGCTACGGGGTTCCAGGATTTGAGACTCTCGAGGCTTCCACCCTTCCGATGTTTCCCTTTCCCAGATCCTGGATCCCGATGCTGTAATTTAATTCCCAATTCACAATTGGTTAGAGGATTCTGGGGTCTGACTTAGACGTTGGTTCCCGACATCAATTTGTCATTATGGAATTTGTCAATTGACAATCCTCGGTTTGTCAAGTGATAGACTTCTTGAAAACTAATGAAATTAACTCACGGGGTCCAACCCACCTGGGATTTTAATGGCCACTTCACCAATTCCCCATCTAATCGTGTGAAGGGAGAATTTGGATTTGCCAATAGCAAGCCTTCTCACCTAGGGTTCTGACCTGCAAGGGATAAGGTTATCCAAACCTTTTCTATAGGATCAGGCTTCACTCCTTGGTGTTGTAATGAAATCCTTTCCTTTCATTTCCCTCCATGACTTAGTCATGGGGCTTCGGATTTTCCTCACAAGATGCCTTAGTTAAGGATTTCTGTAATCTCCTTAAAGACAATCTCTACCATTGTGAAAGCTTCCTTGAGCTATTCTTCTCGACTACAAATTTGTCTAAGAGGTCTAGTCAAGATTTCGCCACTCTATTAATGTCACTCTAAGATGTTCCACGATAATATCCCTCTCGATCTTGGGTGATAGATAATTGATAGATTCCCAACCCATGGGCCTTCCCTACCTTCAGATAGGGAATTCCTCACATGGCGACATAGGATCTCCTGCATCTATTACCTACCATTGGACCGACATGAGCTTCCAAGAGGTTCCCACCTCGCCTACCACAAGCCAATAGTTCTAGGATCCACACTGACTCTTCGAGCAACTCCTTGGCATTATGCCTCACCTTTCAATGGCTCACCGGTAATGTGAAGATGATACTTACAAATATCCAACCTAGCAATGTTAGATTACAAGACATATAGGTAAAGCTACAGGACATTTAGGTAAGGTTGCAAGCCATTTAGGTAAAGTTGTAGGGCTCGAATGGCCCTAGGGAAACACTCTTGACCCTCATACATGGCTTGCCTGGTAGCATAACAACTTGTAAATAAATACTGACTCTACCCAGTAGAGGGTCTTCCATGTAAATTGTATATTAATAAAGGGTCATAAATCCCACTATTTTTCAAGGGTCATTTAAAGATCTCATGGCTTTGGCTATGGCTTGTAACATATCATGGAGTTACTTTAATTTTATTAATGCATTATTATTAACACAATTACGCATTTCATTTAGATTTAGTTTTAACTCAACTTCATAGCTGAGACATCATATTATGTGGTTTATGAAACCTCTGCATTAGATATGTGATGTTTACCATCAACAAGTCATTACACACATTTTTCTTCGAAGTCCAAGCACAAATATGTATATATTGTAACACCCTCATCCTACATCTACCCAAGTAACTGGCCAACCAAGGTAAATATGTGATAAGAGGCCACTATAATGGGATTAAACCTCCTAAGTCACCTTAATGAAGTGGAATTGATGGAAACACATCGTATAGACCTTCCACATCAGCAACAAAACTAGTAGAAGCCATCCCAACCACTCAGATAACCAACCCCTCGATCACACTGAGTTTTTAGACCATTAAACCTAAGGAAGATCCCTTGATATGGACATGCATGCGTCTAGGAGGCTCCAGACACTCCCACAACATGGGTATGCATGTGTATGGGGAATTTTCTCCTTAAACTTGTGCCTGCAACCCAGGAATTTGTGCCACCTTTTTAGGCCCAAATACCATGTCACTGCCCATAACTCAATGACACTTTCGAAACTAAAAGATAACAATAGAATAAGTATACAAATTAAATTACTTGAATAAGGACTTGACTAAAGACCTACTAGCGATGACAGGCATTTCGTCAAACATGTCACAAATACATAATCTATAGGTTTAAACAACATAGTTGAGTATAGGGGTATCATACTTATCTGAGAATCGCTAAGAAGTATTGTTCCCTTATATCATTAGTTGCATTATCATCTATTAGGTCATAGATATATTATCCATTCATTTACAAATTGAAACATGAGTAGAGACATACATCATCACTGTCATAATACATTCTTATAACCAGCATAATAACAACAAAAATATCAAGGATACATCAGCCATAGAACCCACATAGAAACGAGTACATTTACACATAAGATACCAAGGAAGGAACCTCTTATTAATGAATGCAAGAGCTAATTTGGGATGGGATTACCACATTCCACCCAACCATAGATTGATTGAGCTAAGTCTCTCTTCATCCAATCACCTCGTGCATTATTACGAGCATGAAATTGGGACTCAAACCAAAAGAACCAAATGGGGCGTCTTGAGGCTAAACCACCTCACTCTCATCAATAGAAACCAAGCTTTACCGCAATCCACACCAGTTCACTAGGCCAACACAATAAACATATAATAACAGGCTTTACCATGACCTTCACTAGATCACTAAGTTAAAACAAGCATGGATGCCACTTGATTTCTGCACCTACACCATGAGGAATTTTCTTGTCTCCTAGTCTCTCAAGCTTTACCGTAATACACATCAGATCAATAGGCCCTAAACTGATACTTCACTCTCCAAGCTTTACCACATATCCCATCCTGGGATTACTTCCTTTCTTGATCCAATGCCAAAGTGCTCCAAGAAAACTCTCATTGTACAACAGTGAGACAGAGAGAGAGAATAATGAGAGAGCTCCAAAATTGAAATGAAAAAAGGTACCAACTGATCCTTAGAAGCCTTTTCATCAATTAGGCCTCTATTTTCTTCATTTTCCATTATTTTCCTTCATTTTCCTCCTCACATGTAACATGTGACCTTTCACCTTCCTTTTCTCCTAATTTTTATTATTTTCATAAATAAATGTGCCAAAAATGCCATTTTTCCTTTCCAAAGCCTTTGTTATTGCCTTTGCCAATGTGCCACACTAAGATTTTTTGCCCAACATTCAGCTTGGAATAGAACCCTCCCCCTTGGGGGACACCATCCTCGGTGTTTGACCACAGCTATACCTCAGCAAAATCACTGAAAAGAAAAAAATTTCCCATGGATCTTTATAACATAGCTAAATGCAGTATTTACAATGATCCCCCAGCTGAAAAAAAACCAACATGACAACATAACAACATGACAACTATAATGACATGACACCCATGCCATTTATTGGAGCATTATAACATATCTCATGGCATTATTTACATCCATATACATAAGTACATATATCAAAACATCACCCAAACATATGCCAAAACATATACCAAACAACATACCAAAACTACATTGCCTCAACCAAAAAACAATGAAGGATACATAACCCACATCTCATCTGACATCTCCCATGTAGCTTCGTCAGGCCCAAAGTGCTTCCACTGCACTTTAATCTGCTCGATTGTTCAGTTATGGAGCATGAGCACCTTTCTCTGCAATATACATTGAGGCTCCAGCTGGAATTATCCATTTCGCTCCACCTTTAATATATACTAGTCAATCACATGATCAACATCTTTAACATACTGCTTAAGCAATGACACATAGAAAACATCATGAATTTTTACTATCAGAGGCAATGTAAGTTGATATGATACTGGTCCGATCCTCTCAATAATCTTGAAAGGTCCACAAAACAGTGGTGTCAGCTTCGCACATGATCCAATCTGCAAGGATATCTTCTTCATTTTGATGCGCAAGTACACTTGTTTCCCAACCTAGAACTCCTTGAACAAGCTATTCCGACATGCATAGTTCTTCTACCTATATTGTGTTGCTTTCAAATTCTTCTTGATTACCTGCACTTCCTGCTCCATGTATTCCAACATGTTCGATCCAATCAACACCCTATTAATTGGATCACTCCAACTAATGGGAGTATTAGAACTCCACCCATACAATGCCTCAAATAGGCTCATCTTCAAAGATTCTTGATACCCATTATTGCAAGCGAACTCTACCAGTGAAAGATAGTCTTCCCACTTTCATTGTTGATGCATCACATACATCCTCAACATGTCCTCTAATATCCTGTTGACCCTCTCAGTCTATCCATCTATTTGTGGATGATAAGTTGTACTAAATGCCAACTTTGTGCCCAAACCTGCAAACAAATCCTTCCAAAACTTGGAAGTGAACTTTGCATCCCTGCCTAACACAATATTCTTTGGAAAACCATGCAATCTAACCACATCTCTAATGAATACTTGTGCTACATTACTAGCTGAGAATGTAGACTTTACTGGAATAAAGTGTGCAAACTTTGTCAACCTATCCACAACAACCATGATGGAATCATGTTGTCCCACTCTCCTTGGAAAACCTATGATAAATTCCATAGAAATGACCTCCTATTTCCATTCTAGAATTGTAATCAGTTGTAACAATCCACCTAGGTGCTTACACTCTACCTTCACTTGATGAAAATCCAAAATCTAGCCCCAAAATCTGCTACATCCTTATTTAGATTCAACCAATAATAAAACTTCTTCCTTGCGGCTAATGTCTTCTGATAGCCTGGGTGACCTAAATATGGTTTCACATGAAACTCCCTAAATATCACCTTCTTTAGATAAATTGTTTCTAGCACATATATCCTGTCTCTAAATCTAACCAATCCATCTGTATGAGATGATAGTCCACATCCTGTGCACTTGCATCTATACCTGTACCTGTACCACTGCCTATAGCTCTACTTGTACCACTAACAGTACCAGTGCCTGCACACTTCTACAACCTATACACAATATCAATATACATGAAATCCTACTTGTTGAAGGAAATGTAACTAGGTTTGGTCTTCATAAATGTACTTTTAATATTTTTATTTATTCATGAAAAAAAATATTATTTTTATAATATATGTCAATGAGTTTCTTGCTCCTTGAAGTAGGTCTAGCACATGTTAAAGTTCTATAGGTAAATCAAAATGTCAAATGAATTATGTTAAATACCTTAAGGGTATGTTAAATTGTATAAGAATTAAGGAAGTCGCCTCCAAGCAAAGTCAAGTCCCCTCCTATGTAAGGGCACCATCAAAGAGTCTCCTCCAAGCATGTGACACCTCCAAAGAAGCCATTTGAAGTAGCTTAAAAAGTCGGCCTGCAAACTATTCTCAAGTAGGTCTAAAAGGAGGGACAATACTCTATATGTAGAGGTTGTCCACTCCACTATAAAACACTCACCTAACCTCTGAAATCATCGAAGAGACAACTGGATAAAAGGAAGGTGAAGAAAGTCTAAAGGGTCTCCAAAATTGCAGCGAAGGAAGGAGGAAAATCAACAAAGGTAGGTGACTGTTTCTAGGGCTAGAAATAGTCACATGTGCAAAGAGAAGGAGGGAAGATTGTGGATATAAAAATAGTAATATTTTAATGCAATATTTGTTGATGTTTGGGCTAGATATTAGGCCTACAAGGCCTCCCAAGACAAGCGAAGAAGTCTCTCTCTCTAGCGAAGGTGAAAGGACCCTAATTCACTAAGGGTACCTTCCACACTTGGGAAAACTAGGGCAGTAGAATAGAAGTACAGTCATACACCCATATCTCAAGAAGGATCTCGTTTGGTCAGAGAAGAAGTCTACTTGAGCAAAGGATAGAAGAGGAACATCTCATCTAGAAGGCTCACTCAAGGAAGGTCTATCTCTAGACTAGAAACAAAGAGGGAGGATGAAGTGTTGGGGAGAAAAGTGTCGGAAGGAGGAAGTCTATGTGTCGGGGAACCAAGTGTAGAAAAGAGGAAGGACCTGAATTGTGCTTGGAGGACATCCTAGTCAAGGTTCTAGGGTTTGGAATTGATCAAGAAAGAAGCTTCAATAAGAGAAAATTTACTGATGGGTTTTCCTCTCAAGAGAAGAGAGGTTTTGACCCTGGCAGAGAGCCAACGTTTGTGTTCTTGTCATTATGTTTGTGGTAGCAGTTTGATGAAACACACACACTAATAAGAAGAAGAAGATATAGCTAAGATAATTGTAAAAGTGCCTCACAAATTGTTATCAAGTCAAGAAGAATCACACTACACCTAATTGTCCAAGATTCTTCAACATGGTATCAGAGCTAAGATGACACATCAAGGAAAGGGAAAATCAAGAACATTCATGAAGGAAAAGAATATACAAGGTTGAAGCATCAATGCAAATATTCTCAAGGAAAATTAGGCCTACCATAGCAAGAATAAGAGGCTTACGTGAAGGCACCTACAAATAAGAGTAGATAAAAGAAGGACCTACATCATCTACAAGTCACCAAGAAAATATCTTCATCAAGCAAGACCACTTGGAAAAGGAAACTTGAAAAACATCAATATCCTAGGAAGGAAAACCATCAAGTCTTCAAGGAGAAAAAAAATACACTACATCTCAAAATCTATCAAGTAAGTATATGTCCCCTTCTAAATATACATCAATGTCTTTTTGCAAGAAAAGCAACAAATTGGTAGGTACCAATAAATTTCTTGCATGGAAGAAGAGGATTGATTTACTTCTCAAGGATAATGAGCTCCTAGAACATGTCAAAGGGAATATCACTATCCCTGCTAACAAAAACTCAAGCCTTAGCTAAGTACAATAAGGATGAGACATGAACTCAAAGGATTTTAATAGAATCTATCAAGGACTCTCTCATTCATTATGTCTCCAAATTTGAAACATCAAAAGAAATTTATGATAAGCTAGTAGAGATATTCTTGGTATCCACAGTCGAAGAAGTGATATATCTAAGAAATGGATTATAAAAGAATAAGATATCAAAGTAAGGAATAGCTCCCTACTTCATGAAGATCTTTGAGATGAGGGATCAACTTCAAGAGCTTGGGGAAGTCATGTCTGATAGAGAAATGACAATTATAGTACTCAATGCTCTACCTGAGGATTGGGGCAACATCACATCAAGCATATATGCAAAGAAGGAAGAAACCACACTCAGTGAAATTTGATCTCTATGCAAGACAGAGGAAACCAAACTTAAACAAAAGGAAGACGTGGGATCAAAGGAGTAAGTATTTTCTACCATGGTCAAGAGAAAGGGTAAATTTGGCAAATTTGGTCCAAGAAGAACAAACAACAAATATATGTCCAAAATCCAATGCTATGGATGTCAAGAATATGGACACTACAAATGGAATTATCCTAAGCTTAAGAAGGACAACAACAACAAAAGAAAGAGGGAAGAATCTCACATGACTCAAGAGGTGAAACGAGAAGAAAAGAAGCAAAAGAAGGAAGATCCTCTGGATCTCTACTATGACTAAGTCAAACTCTTTACTTCAAGTATTCTTTCAAAGGTTTGAGCAGGATAGCAGCATGTAGGAAAAAAATAAATTGCATGGCTAGAAACATCTTCTATAATTTAAAGGTATGTAGTACATAGAGTTCTAGATACTCACGTAGAAGTAGCATTTATAATGAGAACAAAAATGCAAGGTTAGAAATATATTTGAGAATATAGGAGCATGGTAGATATAACTCAAGATATTCATGTAGAAGGAACATACCTAGTGTTATCCCCCACAATGTCCCAAGTTGAGAGGAATCGACGGAGGTAACCACAGCCCAAGCTTGCAGTTCAGTAGCTATCCCTACCAAACCAGAGAGGGCTATCTCTATGAGATCATAGCCAAAGAATTGACTGGAATATAAAAGGATTTGAGGCTAGATATGATAGGCTCGGATAGATTTGAAAATTTAGGGTTTTGATGTTGAACAAAGGATAAAAACTAGGTAACTAGATCAGAAGATCAAAGGTTAACAACAACAGAAATATAAAGGAGCAAGGTATAAGTACTTTTGTGATGGATTAGGGCTTACAAACGTAGTGTAGTGTTCAGAAAAAATAACAGGACTTAATGAGCATATATGTCATGAATTCATTAAGCAAGAAAGAAAATAACATATAGTGATAATTCAATCAAAACAAAGCCTTAAGTAAATAATTTTTCTTATAAACTTAGGAAAAAATCACTAAAGAAACTTATGAATAGAAAGAAAATATGAAAATCTATCATATGAAACTATGACAAAGAAGAAACAAGATCACAAACTCACTACACATGAATTCCTAGATAATCAATGCAACTGTTCTTTGATTTCTAGAAAATGTTGAAGCACAAGTTACAAGAGTTCTCTCCTCAAATGTGCAACCCTTCTCCCTGACTGAGAAAATGATACATATAGACTAGGATAAACATTTTCCCCACCTACAGGGGTCGAATCCATGAGTGGTGGAATAGTTTCCAATAATATCTCAACAAACAAGTGAGAGTGAGAAGGTTGAACTCTTCTCTTAGACTTTGATTTGCGTTTCTCTTCATTAATGTGGCCCAATTTATCATAAAAACAACCTATTATGCTAATTTATTCATGATTACATGACAAAAACAATGAACTAATGAAATTACATCATCAATTTGACCTATACCCAAATCGAACTAGAAAATCTCAGAAATTACAGAGTGAAATTTTTAATTAAAATCTCAGAACATTGTAGAAACGTAGTGCCAAGTTTGAGGCCATTTTTAGGTGCCTTCTTGAAGTCAAAATTGAAATATGAAAGAATGGTAGACTAGCCTTGTTTGTATAGTTTCCATAACATCTTGAAATTTTTAAAATTACCCAAGGGAAGGCCTCCAAAAACGCATTCTCCCAAGGTGTCTCCAAAAGCACAACACGTGTCAAAAAGAGGGGCAGAATGTTGATTTTTGACCCCTTTTTCTCATTTTTATCAAAATCTAATCCTTGTTTGAAAAATACGAGGAAATGGGTTTTGAGAGGAGTCAATCATCTTTCCAAAAATTCTAACCATTTGTTATTTAGGGCTCTAAGGAAAAATCACAACGTCAAGGAACTGTGTTTCTGAAACTAGTACATTTTCCTGAATTTGCACCAAATTTCATCAAATAGCAAAAATGCTCAAAAAAACTCCCAAAATTGGTCGAGAAGTGCCCAATGAGGTGTACTATGCTATCATGGATGTCTTAACAAGCATCACCAAGTTTTCCTTCTCATATTTTCCTTTTAGGGTTTCCTTTAGCTTGTTTTGCATTTGTTTGACCTTGATGTTTCAAACCTTGTTTCTGGTTTGGTAGTGGTGGGCCATGTGCCTCAACATCTGGTTATCCCTGTGGCAAGAGAGATGGAATCAACTAAAAATTTGAAATCAATCCTTGTAATGGTGGCCTTTTCTCCTTTCAAATTGGTGGCAATCAAATCAGTGAGTTGCTCATGAAAGTTGTCCTCTCCCACTCTTTGACAAAACCCTAGGTAGTTGACATCTTTGAAGCATTATCTTATGAATGGTGAAGAATTGATCTCATTGCAATTTGTGGGCTCATACCTCAGAATCTTCCCCCCTTTATGATGTTTTCTTTTCTCTGATGATAAAGAGTCTCCTTCCATTTTTGAAACCCTAGATGATAGGAAAAGGGAAAAGACAATGAAAAGTGATTGAAGTGGTGAAATGAGGGAGATAGGGAAGGGAGATGGGACTAGGGAAATTTTGGGAGATGGATAGGGGTTTTAGGAATCATAAGGAAGTTAAATGAAGGGAAATGAATGAGGGATATGAGCTAGGAAATTTAAACACAATCCTAGCTAAGGAAACTACCAAATTTGATAGATTAGGGCTAGGGTTTGTAGGGAGGTGAAGTGGAATGAAGGAAAATGGTTTGTTGGTGAATGGGGATGATGAGTTGCATGAAAATAGAGGTTTATGGATAGTGATTTTAGGGTTTCAAAGCTCCATCTACTTATTGGCAAGCTCAAAACATGAAATTCATAGAAAACCCTAGAGGACTAAATTACCAATCATTTTGTTTGTTTTGCCAAGGGAAGAGGGGATGCAAAGGAGTGTACTTACCTATGATGAAGCTTAGAGGATAAAAAAAGGCTAGATTTAGAGGCTTGAAAACTCAATGCTGAGTGATTTTTTTCAATTCTAGGAGACTCTGTCCCATGTGCAACACAGTTCACTGGTGCATAGTGCCACCTCCAGAAATGCAACGCCTTGTCTGTAAGTGCAGCTCTACTTCCAACCTGCTTTTGGAGGCTTTAAACTGCTCCAAATTGATAACTTGATAGGTCGTTGGAAATATCTTGAATTTTTCTACAATATGGACTCCTAGAGAATGTAATTTAGATAATCCATCAGGGAGAAAATTTGATTTTCCCAAGGTCTCTCCAAAAAGGCAGGGTGTTTTTGACAAAAGTGCATCGCCAACTTGCAAAGCACTTCTGACCACCTTCCTACAGGATTTTTGAGCTGAAAGTGGTGTGGTTGGAAATATTATGATTTATTCTACACAATAGAGTCCTTAATCACTGCCAACACCTGCTTCAAATCCCTGAAAATTTGTCTTGAAGTCAAGATATCCAGAAGTGTAACAACTCTCCCATTGCAAATGTTGTTTGGGAATTTCTCTCAAATCATAATACATGTGCATAAACTGAAGGAGGTTTTTGTTCCTTGGACTATATTTGACAAAAACCGCTTTTATTGTTGTAAAATTCTTCTCCATTTGGTCAAAAACATATTTTGAAGAAAAATGTCCCTATGAGAAATGATGAGATGAGGTAGTGTACTGCAACATTGTCTTATTTGAAATGAAACATTACCTTTACCTTTATTTTGCTTTCCATAAGTTAATAAATCCCTTTACCCACTGAATCATATGATGGAAATGTTTTTGTTTTGACATATGGTATCATGATGACACATGGAGTGAAACCCTAGACCATGACCTCAAATGAGGAATTTAACCATTTCATGACCCAAGACATTTAAATGAAGATATGATACCTCGAAGAAAACAATAACCATGATGAGTGATGAAGACCATGAGTAAGTGAAGAGAGCAACAATGACCTAGACACAACAGCCAATGACCAAATTTTTATTTGAAGATTCACTGAAATGACAAAAAATTGACTTGACACCCTAACAACACCTTGTAAGAGCATATTTGATCACTGGTGACAAACTGAACTGACTGACACTAACATTGGCTCTAGTTAGAGATGGCAGCTCCTTGGAGGTGTCAAGAACACCGTAGACCAAGTAGCCTTATCCATTGGGCATGGATTCAAAATGCAAAGACCAAACTCAAAACTGAAAAATTGACTGACTAACTGACTTTACTATATATAAAAAAAAAAATTGGTTGAACTTACTTATGGCAGCATACCATCGAGACCTTAGGGCCTTCACCTCAAGCTTCAAATTCTAATGATAACCACCCACCTACTGAATATGTATATACAATCATGTGTAATGATCCATTTAATGTAACCATTCTAGCAAATGGCTACTTATTTGAATTCTACTCATACTTTCCTTGAGTAGGCATAAAAAACAAAAACTAGGTCATTCCAAGTGTCCACTGAATATTTTCTCATGATCCATAAATACAAGAAAGTCTATCTTCCCTATTGATTGTAGAAAATCAGTGTAAGGATCCTTAAAAATATGAAATGTTACCTTGTCTTGGAATCCAACAAAAATATAAGTACTCCTTTCATTTTGATCTGAAAAAATACTTGGTTGTTGATCCATAGGAAGGCATAGGGAAGTATGACTTTCTGCTACCTGAGTGTCGGTTGTAAATTCCTCAAGCATGAGAAAATCTGATTCTATCTCTGGCATACTATCTATCTTAGACTCATACTCTTCCAATTCATAGTCTAAATCATCCTTGAAAAGAAAATATTCTTCAATATTATTAAACATGTTAGTCCTATCCTCTTTATGAAAGGAAACAATCCCTACTAGTTTATATCCTTGCAGGAAATATACATCACAAATTGGCTTACTCACAATAAATTCCTGTATAGTTTCATTAGTCTCATGACTGTTATCGTTTAAACCCAGATTTTCATTTTCAATAATGGAATAAATTTCACTCACACATTCTTGATTGAGTGAACGCTCCAAATCTGCCTTAACTTGGGTTGTAACATGGATTTTCAGGAGCTAATCTATTTCATCTTCAAGCAGAGGAGAACACTGATTTGCATAGAGATCAACATTAGCTTCATGATTTTCATTTTCAAGATCAAGAGTAGGCCTTTCTCTATTTTGATCCAATTCTGTTTCATCTAAGAAGGAAGCTGTTGATTCTTGTTAGGAGGAAAAATCATAAAGGACTCCTAATATCTCTTCTCCCATACATTCTTCATCCCCATAAAAATTTTCAAGAAATTTAATGAAATTTTCAGAAATCTCATAACATCTATCCATCATTGATAAAGAAAAATTGCAACTTTGATAATGTTGAAAGAAAACTAAATGAAAATGCTTTAAAGAATATAAACTAGAAGATGGTAGACTCTCATACCATTTCCTCCCTATTTCCTCCAAGGTAGCATTGAAGATATTCATCAGACAATCTTCAGGAAACTTAGTCTTTAATCTATGGATATGAAAATGAAATTTGACCAAATGAAAAGTAGCATATTCTCCATCTTGACCTTTGAACTTTGGCAACCCTTTTTTCCAATCTATACAAGGAATACGATTCAGAAAACCAGGAACATGAGCTTGATTCATTAGAGCATACCTTCAAGTAGTTAAATCCATTTTGAAAATAATTAAGTCACCAAGAAGTTCTTCAAACTACATGTTTTTGAATAGTGGAGTCACCATGCGAATTCTAAACCTTTGGACTCTTCGACACTGGAATCACCAGGTGAAATATGCACAACCTTTCTTGGGTCTAATCATTATTCACCATCAGCAATCAAATCTGAACCTTGTCATTCTTTCCCAGGGAAGATATGATCTTTCGTTCCCCGACAATGACACCAAAATGTTATCCCCCACAATGTCACAGGCTAAGAGGAATCGACAGAGGTAACCACAGACCAAGTTTTTAGTCTGGTAGATGGAACTACCAAACCAGAGAGGGCTCTCTCTATGAGATCACAATCAAAGAATTGACTGGAATATAAAAGGATTTTAGGCTAGATATGCTAGGCACAGATAGATTTGAAAATTTAGGGTTTTTATGCTTAACAAGGGATAAAAATTAGGTAACTAGGTCAAAAAATTAATGGGTAACAACAACATAAATATAAAGGAGAAAGGTAGAAGTAGTTTTGTGATGGCTTAGGGTTTGTCAATGTAGTGTAGTGTTCAGAATAAATAAGAGGACTTAATGAGCATATATGTCATGAATTCATTAAGCAAGAAAGAAAATAATATATAGTGATAATTCCATCGAAATAGAGATTTAAGGAAAGAATTATGCTTATAAACTTAGGAAAATATCACTGAAGAAACTTATGAATAGAAAGAAGAGATGAATATCTAGCATATGAAACTATAACAGAGAAGAAACAAGATCACAAACTCACTTCACATGAATTCCTAGATAATAGTTGCAACTGTTCTTTGATTTCCTGAAAATGTTGAAGCACAAGTTACAAGAGTTCTCTCCTCAAATGTCACCCTTCTCTCTGACTGAGAAAATGATACATATAGACTAATATAAATAGTTTTCCCACCTTTAGGGGTTCAATCCATTCGTGGTTGAGCAGCTTCGAAAAATATATCAACCAAAAAGTGAGAGTGAGAAGATTGAAAACAAACTCTTCTCTTAGACTTTGATTTGAGTTTCTCTTCATTAATGAGGCCTAATTTATCATAAAAATAACCTATTATGCTAATTTATTCATTATTAAATCATCAAAACATTGAAATAATGAAATTACATCATCAATTTGACCTTTACCCAAATTGAACTCGAAAATCTCAAAAAATACACAGTGAAATTTTTAATTAAAATCTTAGAAAATTGCAGAAACACAACACCAAGTTTGATGCCATTTTTATGTGTCTTTCTAAAGTCAAAACTGAAATATAAAAGAATAGTAAACTAGCCTTGTCTATCTAGTTTCCATAACATCTAGAATTTTTGAAAATTACCTATGGAAGGCTCCAAAAACGCATTATCCCAAGGGGTCTCCAGAAGCATAGCGTCTATCAAAAAGAGGGGCAAAATGTTGATTTTTGACCACTTTTTCTCATTTTTCCCAAAATTTGAGCCCTGTTTGAAAAATATGAGGAAATGGGTTTTGAGAGGAGGCCATCATCTTTCCAGAAATACCAACCATTTGCATTTAGGGCTCTAAAGAAAAACCCTGAAACTAGTGCATTTTTCAGAATTTGCACCAAATTTACATCAAATTTCACCAAAAACAAAAAATGCTCAAAAAAAATTCCAAAATTGGTTAAGAAGTGCCAAATGAGGTGTACTATGATATCATGGATTCCCCAGCAAGCATCTCCAAGTTTTCCTTCTCATATTTTCCTTTTAGTGTTTCCTTCAGCTTGTTTTGAATTTGTTTGACTTTGATGTTGCAAATATTGTTTCTGGTTTGGTAGTCGTGGGCCATGTGCCTCAACATCTAGTTACTGAGAATGTGAAATAATCCTTGCAATGATGTCCTTTTCTCCTTTCATATTGGTGGCAATCAAATCAGTGAGCTGCTCATGAAAACTTACCTCTCCCACTCTTTGACAAAACCCTACGCAGTTGACATCTTCAAAGCATTGTATTATGAATGGTGAAGAATTTATATCATTGCAATTTGTGGGCTCATACCTCAAAATCTCCCCCCCTTTATGATCTTTTCTTTTCTTTGATGGTGAAGAGTCTCCTTCCATTTTTGAAACCCTAGATGATAGGAAAAGGGAAAAAATAGTGAAAAGTGATTGAAGTGGTGAAATGAGGGAGTTAGGGAAGGTAGATGGGAGTAGGGAATTTTTGGGAGATGGACAGAGGTTTTAGGAATCCTAAGGAAGTTAAATGAAGGGAAATGAATGAGGCAGATGATCTAGGAAATCTAAACACGGTCCTAGCAAAGGAAACTATCCAATTTGATAGATTAGGGCTAGGTTTTGTAGGGAGGTGAAGTGGAATGAAGGGAAATTGTTTGTTGGTGAATGAGGATGATGAGTTGCATGAAAATAAAGGTATAGGGATAGTGATTTTATGGTTTCAAAACTTCAACTGATCGTTTACAAGTGCAAAACATGAAAATCATAGAAAACCCTAGAGGACTAAACTTACAATCATTTTGTTTGTTTCTCCAAAGGAAGAGGGGATGCAAAGGAGTCTACTTACCTATTATGAAGCTTAGAGGATAAAAAAAATTTAATTTAGAGGCTTGAAAACTCAAAATTGAATGATTTGTTTCAATTCTGGGAGACTCTATCCCATGCACAATGCAGTTCATCGATGCGCAGGCTCAGTAAGAAAATTTGATTTTCCCAAGGTCACTCCAAAAACGCATGGTGTTTCTGACAAAATCACAACGCCAACTTGCAGAGCACTTTTGACTACCTTCCTGGAGGATTTTTGAGCTGAAATTGGTATGATTAGAAATCTTATGATGTCTTCTACACAATATAGTTCTTAAGCACTACCAACACCTACTCCAAATCCCTGAATAACTGTCTTGAAGTCAAGTTGTTCAGAAGTGTAACAACTCTCCCGTTGCAAGTGTAGTTTGGGAATTTTCTCAAATCATAATACTTGTGCATAAATGGAAGGATTTTTTTGTTCCTTGGACCATAATTGAAAAAAACCTCTTTCTGGTTTGTAAAACTATTCTCCATTTGGTCAGACACATATTTTGAAGGAAAAATGTCCCTATGAGAAATGTTGAGATGAGGTAGTGTATTGCGGCATTGTCTTATTTGAAATAAAACATTACCTTTACCTTTATTTTTCTTTCCCTAAGCTGCTAAATCCCTTTACCTACTGAATCATATGATGGACATGTTTTTGTTTTGACATATGGTATCATGATGACACATGGAGCTTAACCCTAGACCATGACCTCAAATGAGGAATTTAACTGTTATGAAACCAGCTCACAAAAAGATATAAAAGAGAGATCAACGCCTTAGAATTTAGCCTCTTCGAGGGGGAAACCTCCTTTACATTACACAAATGAACAATTCTTGGATGATTCAAATGACAAAACCTCTTTTCTATATATAGGAGTCTATTATATACCTAGGGGGGATAATATGGGGTACCAAGGGAGGTACCCAAGGTAATAATGTAATAATGGGATGGGCCATAGTAATAAATAAGGTGGTTAACCATATCATGTAAGGGACCACAAGTAGTTAGTAATAATGTAATGGGAACCTTGTACACTTGAACATTCTCATCATCAACTTGTGTATTTTCAATGTGTTTTGTTGGAACTTGCAATTTTTTTGCCAAATTAACATTGATGAAATTATGTTTGCAACTAGGATTTATAGAAACATTGATCTTCTCTTTCTGAATCAATCCATGAACCTGCAATAAGGAGATACCAGAAGAAAATAACCCTTTAGGTTCCTTGGTTTCCTTCTTTTTTCTAGCAGAAAACCATTTGTCCATAAAGAGTTTTTCAAATTCTTCATCCGACAATTCGTTCAACTTTTTGATTCCTAGTGAGTTCCACCATCTGTCAGCCTCCTCTTGCAAATGAAACTATACTATAGCCTTCCAAAATACCCCATATTTGAACTTTATTGTTTGTATGAATTCTTCAATAGTAGAACCATTATCTTTTCCTGTAAAACATAGAGTCGCCATGAAGAGGGTTTTGAAAAAATTCACTTACTTGGAGAAAATTTGAAATTGTCATAGTTCCGTTAATATTGCTCAGAATCCCTATTATGACCTATTTTCAGAAATGGAACAATCATTCTGCATCTACCCATGTGATACAAATCTTGATCCAGACACTAAAATTTCAGATCTGTGCTACCACACTCTCGCCATCACCAAAATTCCTACAAAAATAGCTGATTTAAAATCAGTTATATCTCCCTCATCCGGACTCTGATTCGACCGATTTATTTTTTTAAATCGGGTATTTTTTCACATAGAATCCATATATGCAATTAGATTTTTCAGATCTTGTACCAGGACGTCTAGATCTGCGCTGCAAACTCGCTTCCCTGAAAATTGTCTACAACCCCACTGGTTTTTAAATCAATGATATCTCCTTCATCCGGA
>APFE030076803.1:302513-318237 GCA_000404065.3 Pinus taeda
GTAATTTTGATATATCATGTTGCATTTCTTCCTCTTCTTCATGAGTCATGCTAGAGCTTTCAGGTTTCTTACTAGGTGTTTGCATTTTCTTTCCTTAGGGCATCAATTATCGACAATAATGCTTTACTATGCCCTTTGAATTCCTTCAAACTAATTTTTCAAACCAAGCTTAAGCAAAAATTAAAAAAAATACACACCTTTTTTCACTTTGTAGGAGCTTGATATTGAATCTGATGTATCTCTGTAATTTTGGATCATCCAGTTTTGAAATTGCGACTTGTAGTAGCCCTCTGCATCCTCTTTCCAATGCCACCAGTTTGATCCAAATTGGATTCTCCAAGAGAGAGTTATGCACAATCTCCCAAGATGACCTGATTATAGACCTTTCTAGAAGAGCGAACTTGTATGAAGTGCCCCGTGTCACTGTTTCAACCTATGGAACTGAAAAATATATACACGAAACTATAGTTCGTCCTCTTTCTGTACCTTCTTACATAATTTCAATCCGATGCTTAGAGAGAAGGTTATGACGATTTCCCCAGGTCACCTGTTTGGAATGTAATTCAGGAGTCTGCAAAAAGACCAACTTCCTTCGATCATATCTCCGCAAATATAGCCCGAAAAACTTTGAAATTTTGACCTGAGGTTCAGTGTGATTTCATCTCAAATGGTTTTTTTTTTTTTTTTTTTGCTTCTGAAATATCGCAGAAAAAAAGTTATAGCGAAAATTCCACGATGACCTATTTGGAGTAGCGAAACCCTAGAATCCAAAGCTCCGATACCAAATGTTATGAAATCAGCTCACAAAAAAATATAAAAGAGAGATCAATGCATTAGAATTCCACCTCTTTGAGGGGGCAACCTACTTTACATTACACAAATGAGCAATACTTGGATTATTCAAATGACAAAACCTCCTTTCTATATATAGGAGTCTATGGAGTCATAATATAACCCAGCCGACCTAACAATAATAATATAAAGCCACAAAAATAACAATAGAGGGATTCTATGGGGCACATCAATAAAAATATGGGGACAATAGGGGCTCAACAATATTAATAAGGGATACAACTACAATAGTAATGGGGTAATCACTAGTATTATAGGGACCTAACATTAACGATTTCATGACCCAAGACATTTAAATGAAGATATGATACCTCGAAGAAGACAATGACCATGATGACTGATGAACACCATGAGTAAGTGAAGCGAGCAACAATGACCTAGACACAATAGCCAGTGACCAAATTTTTATTTGAAGATTCACTGAAATGACAAAAATTTGAGTTGACACCCTAACAACACCTTGTAAAAGAATATTTGATCACTAGTGATAGGTTGAACTAACTAACACTAACACCTAGTATATAACCTCATCCACAAAGAAAGAAAAATGATCATGATTAAGAATATTAGAAGACCTCCATCATCAAAAGGAAAGAAACATTTGTAGGGTAAGGGTCTTCAAGATCCTATGATGGAATCTTCAAAAGAAGATTCATGAATAAGAAAAAAATGTCTCATTAGGAAGTCTCATTCATTGGATTCAAGAAAAGGATGATGAGCAGGCAAACTAAAATGAAGCAAGAAGGGCCACACCATGAACAATCAAATAAATTCAAGACGATCAAAGGAGAATCAAGATGAGGTATGTATGCATCAAATTTTAGTCATGTTATCATTCATATATTATTGAGTCATGGGATTAGTTCTATATCATGATCAAGTATAAAATAATCTCTTTCACCAAGGACATGCTCGAAGGCATGTACCACAATGCAATAAAGGTCAACAAAATAATATTCTCACATAAGGAGTATAAGATTGTTGACTAAGAAGCAAGAATAAATGTTGACTAGTCAAGGAAGCATGTAATGAAGAAGTTCTCTCACAAGTAGCATAAGGTGGTTGACTAATCTATCAAAGAAGAAGAAAATGAAGAAAGAGGTCAAGCATGTGAAGAACACCATGATCACAAAGAATCACTATCAGACAAAGAACCATTGAATATATCTCCTGAAAGAAGGTAGGAAAAATCCAACAAAGGAAGGAAGGACCCTTGACACCTATGAAGGCCTTGGATATTTCAAAGATGCAAATAAGTGATTCTACTGTACGAAGATGTCATGATGAAGAATCCATCTAGCAAAAGCACCATTTAAAGTTCAAGCAATATTAGGATGAACTCATGATGGGATACTAGGTTGAAGCATGTAAACAAGCAAGTACAACAATGTATCCATGAGAAGAGTATTCTGAAGCATGGACAAATGACAAAGGAGTACCCAGATGACAAGAAAGCCACTTTCCAAAAAGGAAGCAATGACATGACAAACTAGGAAGGAAAGTGATTGATGGATGGTGCCCTATATAGAAGAAGTTTGAACAAAGACTTCATGATATCAAAGAAAGGAAGGAGATCAAGCAGTTGAAGGGCCCACGAAGAATAAGTTGTTGATGAATGAATGAATCCCTAGTTAAGAGGGAGCTCTGAAAAGTCCCTTATCAAGAGGGAGTTTTGGATCACCACTAATTACAAAGGAGTGATAATTGTGTTTTGCCATTTCATGGGTCATGCACTAGACCAGGACTACTGGTTGTAAGTCTAAATGAAGGTCGTGAATGGAAATGTAGACACAAGATAGACACAACATTCTTGTCTTCACTTGGGAAGAAAGAATGGGAGGATTAGGTAATCATCTAGCACCTGACACTCTTTGAGGATGTGTAGGGCATCTGAGACAAGAGTAGGCAAGAGGACCAATATCCTTTGAGGGCTGGGAACCCAAGATAAGAATAGTCCTAGAAGTTCATACTCAGAGAACACCCGGGTGGGTATGTACCTTGAGAGATAATGATGAAGGTGTCTATAAATCATTGGTCTCACTAGCATTGTAGCTCATGATCTCATGAATAGATGGAGTTGTTAGTCAAGGCCTTGCACTATGACAATGCTGAGTGATATGATGTTATATAGATGGACTACAAATCTGGTTTCTCTTATGTGAATTCTTTAATATTGAAACATAGCCAGACACCTTGTAATGTTGTATGAATACCTCTGTAGTTAAGAGGAAGTGTTGAAGGAAATGTAACTAGGTTTGGTCTTCATAAATGTAATTTTGATATTTGTATTTATTCAAGGAAAAGAAATATTATTTTTATAATATATGTTAATGAGTTTCTTGCTTATTGAAGTAGGTCTAGCACATGTTAAACTGTTATAGGTAAATCAAAAGGTCACAAGAATTATGTTAAAGACCTTAAGGGTATGTTAAATATTATAAAAATCAAGGAAGTCGCCTCCAAGCAAAGTCAAGTCCCATCCTATGCAAAGGAACCATCAAAGAGTCTCCTCCAAGCATGTGACACCTCCAAAGAAGCCATCCGAAGTAGCATAACAAGTCAACTTGCAAACTGTCCTCAAGTCGGCCTTCTAGTTCACTTAAAAGGAGGGACAATCCTCTATATATATAGATGTTTTCCGCTCCACTATAATGCACTCACTTAAGCTCTGAAATCAGTGAAGAGATAGGCTGAGAAAAGGACGGTGAAGCAAATATAAAGGGTCTCCAAAAGTGCAATGAAGGAAGGAGGAAACCCAATAAAGGTAGGTGACTATTTCTAGGGCTAGAAATAGTCAAATGTGTGAAGAGAAGGAGGGTAGATTGCATATATAACAATAGTAATATTTTAGTGAAATATTTTTTTTTGTTTGGACTAGATATTAGTCCTATAAGGCCTCCCAAGACAAGTGAAGCAGTCCCTCTCTCTAGCGAAGCTGAAAGGACCCTAATTCACTAAGTGTACCCTCCACACGTGGAAAACTAGGGCAGCAGAACAACAATACAGTCATACACCCATATCTCAAGAAGGATCTCGTTTGGTCAAAGAAGAAGTCTAATTGAGCAAAGGATAGAAGAGGAACATCTCATCTAGAAGGCTCACTCAAGGAAGGTCTATCTCTAGACTAGAAACAAAGAGGGAGGACGAAGTGTTGGGGAGCAAAGTGCCAGAAGGAGGAAGTCTATGTGTTAGGGAACCAAGTGCAGAAAAGAGGAAGGACTTGACTTGTTCTTGGAGGACATCCTAGTTAAGGGTCTAGGGTTTGGCATGGATTAAGAAAGAAGCTTCAATAAGAGAAAACTTTCCGGTGGGTTTTCCTCTCAAGAGAAGAGAGGTTTTGACCCTGGAAGAGAGCCAACATTTGTGCTCTTGCATTTATTTTTTTGGTGGTAGTTTGATGAAACACACACTAATAAGAAGAAGAAGATATAGATAAGATAATTGTAAAAGTTCCTCACAAATTGTTATCAAGTCAAGAAGAATCACACTACACCTAATCGTCCAAGATTGTTCAACGCTGCTGACCTACCTGTAAGATCCTATCATGTAGATCTATCACATAGGAACTCATAGTTGCTATATGATTTACCTATATCCACTTTCTAAGAGAATCCGTCACTCTGTTCTCCTTTCCTTTGATGTATCTCATCTCAAAATCAAACTCACTGATCGTTGCCAACCATTTCGCTTGCTTGGCATTTAAATTCAACTAGTCAAATAAGTATCTCAACCCACTATGATCACTCATTAGTACAAACCTCCTACAAAGAAGATAGTTCCTCCACATCTTCAATGCATGAATAATCACTGCTCGCTAAAGATCATACGTTGGATAGTTATTCTTGTGCTAATTCAGTTTCCATGATTCATATCACACTACCCATCCTTCCTTCATAAGGAATCCACCAAGACCTCTCTTGAAAGCATTTGTACATACTACAAATTCTTTTTTTGGATTTGCAATCTTTAACACTGGTGCATGTGTCAACAACTAATTGAGATGCTCAAAATTGGTTGCACACTCCTCTATCCATTGAAATGTCTTACCTTTCCTCTACAATAATGTGATAAGATAAGAAATATGCGAGAAGTTTTGTATGAACCTCCTATAATAACCTGCTAACCCCATGAAACATCTCACATCATCCACATTCCTAGGAGTTTCCCACTCCATGATGGCCCTTACCTTTTTTGGATCTACTGTTATGCCTTCCCTGGAAAGAACATGTCCCAAGTAATGCAACTTTTTCTAAAGGAATTTGCACTTGCTAAGCTTGGCATACAATTGATGCTCTCTTAGCAATTCCAACAATGCTACTAAATGCTTGACATGCTCTTCTTCATTCTTGGAGTATATCAAGATGTCATCAATGAATATACTAAAAAAATTGTCCAAATAAGGACACAACACACTATTCATTAATCACATAAAGGTAGTTGGATCATTAGTCAAATCGAATGGAACCACAAAAAAAATCATAATGCCCAACCTAGTCCAGAAAGTTGTCGTGTAAATGTCCTCCTCTTTTATGAGTACCTCATGATATTTAAATCTCAAATGAATCTTCACGAACATTGTTGCTCCCTTTAGCTGATCAAACAAGTCATCAATCCTAAAAAATGGTCACTTTTTTCAACTTCTTGTAGTCAATGCATAATATGAGAGTACCATCCTTCTTCATTACAAACAATGCCAGTGTGCCCCAAGGTGATACACTTGGCCCAGTGTATCCTTTGTCCAACATTTCCTTCAAGTACAACTTTAACTCTACCAAGTCAGGTGTACTCATCTTGTAAGGTGCTTTTGATGTTGGAGTTACCCCTAGTACCAACTCATAAAAAATTCTACTTCCCTGTGAGGTGGCAACTCAAAAATCTCTATAGGAAACACATCTTGAAATTATTGTAGAACAGGGTACCTATTCAAAACATATGCATCCTCAACTTCCTTACCTTTGTCGCTAGAAATGTACACTAGAAATAACGAAAACTCTTTCCTATGATTGTGCTTTTCCTGCATAGTTGTCACCATTCTAATTGATGTGACTTTCTTATTTCCTTGTAAGACTCTTGGTTCCCCATTGTCATCCAAGAACTCAATGGATTTGTCATAACAATCCACCTTTCTCTTGTGAAGGTTTAACCAATCCATACCCAATAGCATAGTATATGATCCCAACAGCAATACATTCAAGTGTGCTGATGTAGACACATCATCTAACTCAAATGCACAAGCTCTTACCAAATGACGAACTATTTTTCTTTGTATCTATATCCAAGTGCACTAACCAAGATTCTGCATGCAATTATTTATTCAAACCACACTTATCCACCAAGTCAGGACTGACATAAATATAATTAGGTCCAGGGTCAATCAAAATATAAACAACTTGATCACAAAGCTTACCGTCCATCTCCATGATAGATGTCTAGTAGTATGACTGCCTATTATCTGGTGTTGCATAGATACAAGGAACACTCCGACCAACATCCCCAATAGTTTGTGCCTCCTTTTCACTATATATCTTAGGGCTACAACCTTAATTTTGTGGACAATATCACTTAAGGTTTTCTATACTACATGTTCAACACTCCAACTGTCTAGTAGCATCACCTTTATGTTATTGTTGCTATCCATGTCCCTGTCTAGCTACATTGACCTTCTTTTGTGGTGCCACATTTTCTTTCTCTTTTTCATTATGAGGCCTTGTTATTTTTGGCTTCCATTTACCCTTACCTTTATCCTTATCCTTCCCTTTCCATCCTTACTGAGATTCAATCTTACGTTTTGATTGTTCATATCCATGCTTCAATTTAAAAATAACTCCCTCAAGTTATCGAGGCTGATCATACTGAATCTGATCTCTAAACGCTAATGGAAAACCACTGACAAATTGTTGAACTTTGGCCTTCTCATATTTAAGGTGTGGTACATACCTCAATAGCTCTAGGAACTTAGTCATGTACTCTCCATCTGTCATTGATCCTACCGTTAACTCATAGAATTGTTTGGCCCTACTGTCGTATTACCTTTCTGACAAGTACTTCCTCCTGAAAAGCCTCTTGTACTCATGCCAACTCAAGTTCTTTATCCTGATGTCTCTAACCCACTTCACATATTCCCGCCAAATATCTTCTTTACCTCTAAGGCTAAAGATGTCTACTATGGCCTTCGTGTTATCTGTGTAATTATGAAACTCAAAGAACTTCATTTGTGATTCAAATCTAAGAGAAAAGAGGTAGAGTAATACTAGAGCTTACAACCTATTTGTATAGAAGGATTTAAGAATCATTTGCACTATTGTAGTGATATAGGATCCATATATGTAGATAGGGAATCAATTTAGAGAGAGCAGAGGACCTGCATTATTGTAATTCTTTTATGTTTTATGTAATTGATTCATTTTTATAATAAGATTTATTTTTGTAATTAGCTGTACATCACTATTGATTTCTCTATTATTGAAAATAAATTCTTTAGATTTCGAATTCATTTGTGGAGCATGAGTATGTATGTGTCTTTTCAGAACTATTATTGACTGTTTACTGAAATGCTCAATTAGAATCTGGTCAAGCTATATTGCAAGGTTAATCAGAAATAAGTTTTGAAATGCTTTATCTCCTTGAGCTATTAGCTATCTAACAATTTAATATTATAGATGTCCTACTTTCCACATGTCATGTATTTGAACTATTTTAGTGTTGTGTCATGAATCTTGTTGGGCACAACCCAACTTGGCATAAACTTTGGTAAAGACTCTACATTTTGACGAGCGGAGTGCATAGTGCAGAGTGTAGCAGATCGCGAAGTGAACTGCACAGTAGAGCAGTGGAGTGCCAAGTGGACCACATAGTAAATATACCATGCAGTGTGGGGGATTCGGGACAGGTCGAAGCCCCTTCTTTTCATAAAAACATGTAATATTGTAAAGGGATAAATGATTTTTGGACCATAGTAGCTTATTTTAGGGATTCCATGGTATTTGGACCATGGTATTGTAACAATGTACCCTTCGATGTCATAGTATATATAGGGTCAAATAATAAAGAAGAAAATCAATCAGTTGTGATCCAGATATGTGTTATGGTCGAATTATGGTAATTTGTAGTTGAAAGAAGAGGTGAGAATCTACAACTGAGTGCGTAGAGGCCTTGTTACATGAAAAATTGTCACCGTGACTTTCTGTAAACTGTATGAGTCTATCACCACTCATAATACCTCCTTTGCAAGTATTAAACCTCAGCTCTACATATCAAGCTTTGAAAATGAGAGAAAGTCCTTAAAAATATCTAAAACTCTGGTTTCGCACTTTCTCTTAGCATTACCTACGGTGCCACACCCATTGGTCATGTTCCCTGTGCACCTGGACACTATGTATCTGCATGTATGGGTGTGAACCCCTGTAAAAGTTAAAAGGTGCAAGTTTATTCTTAAAAACTCACTGTGAGTCAATTTTGGAAGCTTCTAGAGGGAATCTTGTGCTAGCAAGTTCACTCCTTGATGGTGCATGCATCCCATTCCTTCAGGAGCTAACCCCTTGATGTGAGGAGCTTATCCCCTTGAAGAAGGACTCTATCCCTTCAATGGTGGACCTGTAACCTCCCTCCTTTGCACTATAAAATGAAGCTTTGGGCTGGTTACTTAGGAGGTTGAAAGCTGAATATTGTTGAGGGTATATGCTGCTGGAACTTAGTCTTCTTAATGAGCTTTTGAGAGGAAAGATCACATACCTTTTTAATCTCATTTGGGAGAGAGTGAGGCTTGTCAAAGTAGACAAGATTCCTACCTTGACCCTGGGAAGAGCTTGTACAACATCAAGGCACCAAGGTTGTAAAGTTATTCTTTCTCAAAGTTAATACAATCAAGTTTATTTTTCTCAATAAGCTGTGTTTAATGGTTTATTTCATAGACTCCTTGATCACTATGATGAACATGATTTATTATATTAGCTATTCAGGTGTTCTTTGATGTGTGCTTGTTTGTGTTTGCAGGGTATTAAAAGGATACTCTTTGAAGCTGTTGGAGCAAGGCTGCCACAAACTAGCGTTGGACTTAAGGTAGGGTCTAAAACACCTCTTAGTTTTTATTAATGAATCGAAATATGTTTAGAGAAAAGTAGATTTGCTTGTCCTACTTGTTGCTAGATATCAATTGATACTAGGGAGATTAGTCTTGTTCGTAAGAAAGATTCATCCGCTTAACAAATTGGCAACTCTGCTGGGGACGAGATTTGATTGTTTAATTTTCCTTGATCTTTGATTTGAGAAACTTGATTTTTTGTTTCTGGTTTTTACTTGATGTGTGTGGGATTGGGTAGTTTTTCAGTCTTGGATTGATTTTTATTTTTTAGAAATTTTTACGAGGACCGCACGTTCTGTTTAAGTTACAGTGCGAACTTGACCGCACTGTTACTTTACTGCACAGAACGGTACTGCACCTGGTTTCACTAGGGGCCTGCAGACCCTGTCAAAATTTTTGAAAATCTTGAAATCTTTTCGTCCAGTTTAGTTTAGATCCTTTTTGTTACTTTTATCCTCTGCCCAGATCTAGATATATCCTGTTAAAAGTCTCTCATAAGTAAGTTCCATTAGTGTTGTGTTTTGAATGAATTTCTAGAAGTTTTTGTATGCTTGGTTTGGTCTTCACTCAGCCTTTGTAGTGACTTGAAGCTTAGAAGCCTAAGAGACCTTAGATCACCCTGGAATCTTTTGTCTTCTTGATAAGTCTGGCTGGTTTGTGAGATTTTCCTTCGGTGAGAAATCAATTTTGTTTCTCTTTGCAAAACTTTGAATGAACTTGGTCATAAGTTGTGAATTTCATTTGTTATAAAAAACATAGCTGGATGTTTTTGGTTGATTTGTCTTGGTGAACAAATTAATCCTTAGTTTGCTGAATAAATAAGGGAAAACATCCTCAAAAAACATTTGAAGCTTTTAGTTCGATTAGTTTTAAGAAGTTAGATCTCAAGATTAGATTTTTCATA
The DNA here is from genome assembly GCA_000404065.3 of Pinus taeda. Classification (NCBI taxonomy): domain Eukaryota; kingdom Viridiplantae; phylum Streptophyta; class Pinopsida; order Pinales; family Pinaceae; genus Pinus; species Pinus taeda. The sequence goes on from APFE030076803.1 coordinate 312,350, forward strand.
GTTTTACGTGCGTTGTCTAGAAATTCTAGTTTCTCTTTTGAAAAATTGTTTTTCTAGTTTTGAGTGTTGAAACGAAAAGGGATTTATTTTGTGAGCTTAATTAGTAGCTTCGTTTGAGTGTTTTGAAAAAGAAAAAAAACAAAAAAAAAAAATCTTTTCGTTCTTACGTTGAAGGAAAGTTTTGTTTTCAAAGAATTGCATTCTCAACTCTTCCTTTAGCTAGAGCTTCATTGCAAAGGAAAAGAATTGATCATCTTAGGTGCGTTTTTTAGCATTTTGGAGTCGAATCTTCACACCACAAAGTTTCATCTCCATACCTTTTGACTTAAGAAACAACCAATAAAATTAACGCTTAATTAAAATTCATCTAGCAATCTTTTTATTTCTAGGGCTCTTACTCACCAACATAGCTTAGGCTAGTATCTTGGAGTAGGGAGTAATTAACTCTCCATGATAGTTAAAACAAACAAGTAGTTGATCTTGCGGTAGGAATAAATCCAATTGTTACATCTATGCTCTAGGAAAGCTCCTCTTAAAGGAGAAGCATGAGATCATATCTGAACCAGTGAGGTAATCAATCCTTCCTCATTGGGAACGATATAAGATATTCACGTATTAAAAATGGTAAACCTTAGATTGACCATTGTCGAGGAGCTTGGGGTCACTTGTTGGTAAACCTTGGATTATGTCAAGGAGCCTTCAAGGGGATTAGGCTTTGTTACTCTACCCTTGCATGCGTATCATATCGTAGACTGTTCCCCCAGGTATATTTGTTTCCGTTGGTAACCTTAGTGGCCATTATCTTTAGGATTCTTCCTGAGGTGATGGTGGAGGGAAGATCCCACTATACCTAGAATAGACGTCGACTAGATTCACTTGGACTCTCTAGGGGGTTATCTTCACTCGAGACAGTTTTGTGGAGAAACTTGTGCCAGTCTGTTTCATTAAGTAGGTTGTCGGGGTAACTGTTCCAACCGCCATTCTGTATTGAATTCTGCGAGGTTGGATTTCATCACCAACTAGTGTTTTTAGTATGGAAATATATTGTTTGTGTGTGGTTTGAACTCTTAGATTGTTAGGTGTGTGATTCAATTGTTTGGTTCTTTAGAGACTTTAGGTGGTTTTCTTGAGATTTTCTTTGTTTTCGTGTGAAGTAATTAATTAATTAATCGTGGCTAAATTTCTGAGAGAATCCCGTAGACTTCGGGGGCAGCCTCCCAAATATACATCAAGTTAGCTTGAAGGGCTAAAATATCTTGTCACACCTAGTGAAAGTAGAGTTGGGTCACCAGAGGCTAGAGCATCATCTTTGGTTATTCATCCTAATTATCATGTTCCAACAATAGAGTATATTTCTGAACCGCTTTCAGTTTCCGAGCTTACTGGTAGTTTTTCTTCTACTGGTGAACTCATTGAGGAACCTAAAATTTCTGAACCTGAAACTAAATCTGCTACTACTTCATCCTCAGGATTTGCTTCTCCAGTTTCTAGTGCTCCTGGTTGACCCAGGGTAGGAAGTGTCATTACCCAGAATCTTCCGACGAGACTTATTTCTATTGAAGAACTTGTTATTCTGGACGAGGATATAACTCCCCTTGAAAATCAACTGACTATAGAACTTAGGGAGCGTGAATATATTTTTTACAGTCCTTTTCGAAGTGACGCTTGGTATGTATCTTTGACGAACTTTTTAGAAAATCTGGGTCTCATTGCTTCACCACCTCGTATTCCTTTTCATCCAACGCCCAGAGGTTATTATCCTCCTTTGAATATGTCAAACTAGTCATCCATTTTTTCTCAAAATCCGGAAACATTTTTATATGGCGGTCCTTCTGTCCGTCTAGGTATTAGTCAGTTTCTGGTACTTTTTCAAGAGCGTCTCCTCAACCCATCGAACATGGGGTATCAACTGGTCATTACGGAACTCCACCATTGAGTGTAGAAGAAATTCTTATGATGTCTGGTGTTATTCCAAATCCGCAACCTCATGGTAGTCAGAATCTGCCTGGGGGGCAACCTCAAGGTAATCCGTTCTCACATGCGGGGCAACCTCAAGGTAGTCAAATACCACCTGGGGGGCAACCTCAAGGCAGTCAAATTCTGCTTGGAGGGAAACCTCAAGGTCAGTACATACCTCAGGGTCAGTACATGCCTCAAGGTCAACCCCAGACTCAATATATGCCTCAAGGTCAACCTCAGACTCAGTATGTGCCTCAAGGTTAACTCCAATATCAATATACACCTCAAGGTCTATCCCAGTATCAGCACCTGCCTCAAGGTTATCAACCTCAAGGTCAATATCAATCTCAAGGTTTCCAACCACCTTCTGGTCAATCTTTTGTTCAAGGAACTGGAAATTATCAGTCCTACATCAACCTAGTTATGGTCCTTAATATGTTCAACTTGTTATGGGCCCTTACCCTGGAATGAATATGGTGTGGTATCCATCTCAGACTCAATAGATTTTGCAACCCAATGTGCAGTTGTCATCTCAACCTAGAAAACCCATGGTTTCTGGTTCAACCCAACAACCCGTCCAGTCTACTGTCCAAACTTCTACATGGTATAGTTCATCAGCCTGGGCCTAGTTCACCTCGAACTCTACCTCAATCGACTGCTTCAACTACTGCAGCTTCTGTTCAATCTACCCCACCTACTTCTCGAGTATCGACAACTTCGGTTTATGCTATTCTTGTATGAACTCCTCATACCTCTGTACCTCAGTCTGGACCTACAATCCAGAGTTCGGTTCAGATGCTTGTACGAAAACCTGGTCCAAGTACGGTTGTCACAAGTCAACCTCAATTTACTTATCAACCGTACTAGGGACAGTATCAATACGGTCCTGCTGTGTAAACCCCAGTTTATCAGTATCAACCGTACCCTGGGTATACATATCAACAACGTCAATCTCGATAAACCCCAGTTTGGTCTGGTTAATCCTTGTTTTCCGGGAGGATATAATATTCCAAATGCAAATCCAATTCCAGGTTATCCTAGGTATCCTCCTCCTAGAGTTGGTCTTATGTCCCAAGTTTTTCGAGACCCTAACTGTCAGTTACCGTTCATCGCAACTTTGGATTTGCCTGACTTGTCACGCCTTACGAATGATCCAATTTATTATCTTCCGTACTGGCCACCAATGCCTAATTAATTGCCCAGCGATATTCCCAAGTTTGAGGGAAAACCTGGAGAGGATCCGTCGAACCATGTGATGACCTATCACCTCTGGTGTGCATCAAATTCTATTATAGATGATTCAATTTGCTTAAGGCTTTTTCAACAGAATCTAATTGGTCTCGCGGCTAAGTGGTACATTGAGTTTCCATGAAGCTCTTTTTATAATTTTAGTGAGTTAGCTACTTCGTTCTTAACTCATTTTCAGTTGCCTGACAGATATGACAATGACATGGAATTATTAACTTCATTAAAATAGTCAACATCTACATATATTTTAGACCATATTCATGAATGGCGACGTCGACGACGTTTAGTGAAAGTTTATATCCCGGATCAAATTTTGGCAGAATGGTTTGTTAAATCCTTATTACCAAAAATCACTGAGGATGTAGCTAAGGTAGGAGTCATTACTGAGGAGAAAGTAATTGCTCAAGCTCAGTACCTTGACTTAGTTTATACATAGTCAGGTACTTTACACGAAAAAATCCCCGATCTTCCCAAGCAAAATCAAATAACTGCAACTCCTTCAGGGTCTCATGTCGTTGATGGTATGATTGGTACATTTAATACCAAAAGTAAGAAGAAATCTGCAAAAAATTCTTCTCCTATTACAACTTTACCAAATTCTCCGATAGGAGAAGCTTCCGCTAAAGTTCCTGCCGATATTCATGTTGTAGAATCTTCTACGTCCAAATCCAAATCTGGCGGTAAAAAGAAAGGGAAGAAGAAAAATAAACAAAACGCAAAAGAGAAACCAAAAAAAACTGAATCTACTAACGAGAAACGTAAACCTCGCTATCCTTGTCTCATCTGTGATGAGGAGCACTTTACAAGAGATTGTCCACATCAAGCTGAGGTTTCAAAAATCGTCAAAGGTTCTCAAATGCCTGCTGTCTTGAAGGATCATTTTCCCACTCAAGATAGTAAGAAGATAGGTTCTTCCTCAAATGCCTTAGAAGAACCAATTATGATGATGTTCCATGTTAGGATTACAACGCGATTGCAAGATTATGGAAGTAAGAATCCTATTGGTGGTAAGGAACTAGAATCTTCTAGTTCAAACCCATCAACTTCAACTCCTCCTGGTTCCGATCCGCTACAGATCGAGAAACCTAATCCAGACTTAATAATCAAACCGCCTGCTAAAGGTATACTTTGAAAGTTAGCTTTCAATCCACATGCGAGAGCTGCTCAGAACTATAACATTGTTGAAGATTTAGCTGTATCTCCTTCAGCAATGTTGGCTTTGGAAGTGTTGCAATCATGTCCAGCACAACATAAATTTCTTTTGTCTACTATAGGAGCCGTTGATTTTCAGGATTTCAACCTTACAATCTTCGATTTAGAAAATAGTACACCTCGCTTACCTCATCAAATGGCTTTCCAGATCCCAGTGTTAGTAAAAAACAGGCCTTGTTTTCGGACTGTGATTGATGAGGGAGCTTCAACGTGTATTATGTCAATTTCATGTTGGAATCACTTGGTTTACACTTAACTAATCCCCGATGATTTTGAAGGTTTTTGACGGCCGAGGGTTTCATACTTATGGCATTCTGCAGGATTTACCTATAGGGCTAGAAGGCAAAACTGTTAATCTAGATGTGGAGGTGGTTCATGCCCCTCTAGATTACAACCTTCTTTTGGGTCGCAGTTGGTCTTACGCGATGACTGTTGTTGTTTCATTGGTCTTTCGGCTCATAAAGTTCCCTTATAATGGAAAGATCGTTACAATAGATTAGTTGACTTACTTTTCATCCGACCCAACCTCTTCTGAGAGTATTCAACATGTCAGTAAAACAACTATCCCTTACAAGGATGTTGGAGTGGGATTAGTCAAAGATTCTGGTTTACTAGGAACTTTTTCTTTTCCTCCTCCGAACGTATCCCTCCTTTTGCAACCATTCATATGATTTCATCAGACAATATTGTTCTTGATGATCCTTGGATTATTCCTTCCGATTTTGAGGTGGACTCATTTGGTGATGCCATGCCCTTGAGTCCATTTGAAGTTGCCTATCGGGCGATACAGTTTTTTTCCAACTCTAGTTCAACAGAAATTGATCCAATGAATATGGTCCATGAGGAGTCACTATCAATCTCAACCTCAGGTTCAACAATTTTTTCTGAAACTGTTCATACTGATGAACAGATTCGTGATATTTTATCTGTTGATGATTTACCATGGGAAGATCTTCATCATCGATCTTCATTTTTACCTAAGCTTGATCATTTTGAAGATGATTTCTCATTTATTTTTACCACTGATTATGTCAAGGAACCACAGAATCTACTGAAACATCCTGATTCTAAGTTGAATTTGGGAAACATTTCTCGAGCTATTCCTATTGACATTTCAGTGAAACCCAGAGTTATTGAAAACATTCATATAGGTGCTTCTTGTACGGATGAGGAAACCCAAACTTATAAAGCCCTATTTCAAGAATTCTACGATGTGTTTGCTTGGTCATACGAAGAAATGCTAGGAATCGATCCATCAATTGTTGTTCATGAAATCAAAACTTACCCAGATACTAAACTTGTCTGGCAACATTTGCTCAGATTCACCCAAGAAAAGCTACTGCTATTAAAGCTGAAGTTGAGAAATTACTTAAAGCAGGTTTTATATATCTGATCCCTTTAACGGATTGGGTATCGAATATTGTTCCTGTTAACAAAAAGCAAGGAACGATAAGAATATGTATTGATTA
>APFE030076803.1:323811-366917 GCA_000404065.3 Pinus taeda
TTTGACGACAGGTTGCATCATTGACCTTCGATCAAAGGATTCTGTGATGTGTTTGACATCGACTCATTCATTCACATTTCATGGATAGTACTGAGTACTTTGAGGGCCATTGACATTACTGGTGGTTCCTCTCACACTTGTTAACAGTTTACATCATTGACTGTTAATCAAGTGGTTTCTAACATGTTCGACTTCGACACATTCATTCACATGGATAGAATTGCACTAGTTCGGGAAGTAGGAATGAAGACTCTGGATCTAGTTTCCACCATCCAGGCTGCGAGGAATTCTGTTATTCATTATACAATGTACTATTCATAAAAAGATGGTTGCATCCATACTGTGCCTACATATGTCTATACTTGTGATCTATTACAAAATCGTTCATGTATCAGAGCAGTTTAGATAGTTTCTAGTCAGTTTTGATCTGAGTATGGGAATGACTACCTCAGTGATGATATAATCACATATATATATTTTGCATTGAATGTTTTTACAGGTTCCGACCAGGGTATCCACAGGAAGATCCTTGAAATGATAAAGTACTTCACTCTTCTTAGATGACTATCCTCATCTATTACAGACTTCGCACTTTGGGGGGCAATCTGTTACACGAAAAACTGTCACCGTGACTTTCTATAAATTGTGTGAGTCTATCACCAATCATACATACCTTGTTTGCAAGTCTTAAACCTCAGCTCTACATATCAAGCTTTGAAAAAGAGAGAAAGTCCTTAGAAACCTCTAAAACTCTGGTTTCGCACTTTCTCTTAGCATTACCTGTGGTACCGCACCCATTGGTCATGTCCCCTGCGCACCTGATCACTTTGTATCTGCACTTATTGGTGCGAACCCCTGTAAAAGTTAAAAAGGTGCAAGTTTATTCTTAAAAACTCACTTTGAGTCAATTTTGGAAGCTTCTAGAGGGAATCTTGCGATGGCAAGTTCACTCCTTGAGGGTGCATGCATCCCATTCCTTAAGGAGCTAACCCCTTGCTGTGAGGAGCTTATCCCTTTGAAGAAGGACTCTATCCCTTCAATGGTGGACCTATAACCTCTTTCCTTTGCACTATAAAATGAAGCTTTGGGTTGGTTACTCGAGAGGTTGAAAGCTGAATATTTTTTAGGGTAAATGTTGCTGGAACTTAGTCTTCCTTATTGAGCTTTTGAGAGGAAAGATCACATACCTTTTAATCTCCTTTGGGAGAGAGTGAGGCTTGTCAAAGTAGAGGAGATTGCTACCTAGACCCTGGGAAGAGCTTGTACAACATCAAGGCACCAAGGTTGTAAAGTTCTTCTTTCTCAAAGTTAAAACAATCAAGTTTATTTTTCTCAATAAGTTGTGTTTAATGGTTTATTTCATAGACTCCTTGATCACTATGATGAACATGATTTATTATATTAGCTATGTAGGTGTTCTTTGATGTGTGCTTGTTTGTGTTTTTAGGTTATTAAAAGGATACTCTTTGAAGCTATTGGAGCAAGGCTGCCACAAACTAGCATTGGACTTAAGGTAGGGTCTAAAACACCTCTTATTTTTTATTATTGAATTGAAATATGTTTAGAGAAAAGTAGATTTTCTTGCCCTGCTTGTTGCTAGATATCAATTGATACTAGGGAGATCGGTCTTGTCCGCAAGAACGATTTATCCGCTTAACAGACCTGAGTCTATAGCTGAGTGTGAAGACGACCTATGTCTTAGTGCGCAGGTGAAGAAATGTTTGTTGTAAAAAGAATCATTATATTAGCAATAGTTCTTGTGGATGTAGCCCCACATTGGGGTGAACCATGGTAAATTGGTGTCTTCATGTGTATATTTTCTTATTATCTGTTGTAACGTCACAATTTATTATAGTTGCACTTTACTTCAACACAATAATGATTTATGCTTTTATATGATATGTTTAAATGATTAAATGTAATGCAATGCAACGATTTATGAACAATGAGAGTAAGAGAACATAATAATACCACATCTCCACCTCCTTCAAGGCTACAAAAACCTGGTTTTGCATCCTGCCATAGTCACTCCGGGTGAGACTGCGTTCTGCTTGCAAGTCATTTTTGAAAGGGCCAATGATTGAGGGTTTTGTTGGTGAGTAGTATAGATCGAACCTATCAGCCCAAACCAAACCAACAAATGGTTTTGTTGCTCAAAACATGTACATAGTATCATATCTCTTTGAACCTAAAGAAGTGCATATTTTGTGTACCCTTTGGCATATTTTTGGAACATATTTTTTGCAAACAAGGAATAATGGTGGACCTTGCAGAGAAAGGTGCTCATGCTACAAAACTGAGTGATTGAGTAGGTTAAATTGCAGTGGAAGCACTTTGGGCTCGATGAAGCTACATGGGAGATGGTAGATCAGATGCAAACTATGTTTTGTCCATTATTTCTCGATTTAGGCAAAACAATTTGTTATGATGTTGGGTATATGTTTTGGCATATGTTTTGTTGTGATGTTTTGATATATGTACATATTTATGTGGATGTAAATACTACCATAAGCTATGTTATAAATGTCCAATAAGTGGTATGAGTGTCATGTATTTATTGTTGTTATGTTGTCATGTTGGTTTTCTTCTCAGTAGGGTGATAGTTGTAAATACTACATCAAGCTATGTTATAATTCTTCATGGGAAGTATGTTTTCTTTTCAGTGGTTTCGCTGAGGTATAGGTGTGTATGAATACTGAGGATGGTGTCCCCCAAAGGGTAGGGTTCTGTAACATCCCTAGTGAAAATTTCATGTAATATAAGTTAATAAAGGAAAAATAATAACCACGGTTGATGGGACACTTATTCCAAGATGAATGTTGGACAAAACATCCTAGTGTGGGTGTTCATTTTGTTTATTATAGCTAAGGAAATTCACAAAGGAAATGGATAAGGCTTTGGAAAGGTAAAATGGCATTTTTCACACATCTATTTATGAAAATAATGGAAAATAAGAGAAAAGGAAAGTGAAAGGTCACATGTTTCAAGTGAGGAGAAAATGAAGGAAAATAGTGGAAAATGAAGAAAATAGAGGCCTAATTGATAAAAAGGCTTCTGAGGATCAATTGATACCTTTTGTCAGTTTAGTTTTGGAGCTATCTCATTATTCTCTCTCTCTCTCTGACTCTTGGACACTTAGTGTTTTCTTAGAGCACTTTTACATTAGATCAAGAAAGGAAAAGAAGGAAAGAGGAAGGAAGGAGCAAGCAAGGAAGAGCAGGATTAACCAGTTACATCAATATTCTTTGTAGGTATTTATTTTCATGTGTGTTTTCCTTGCTATATTTGGAATGCATGGTATTACATGTGGTTCTTTGTTGTTATGGCAGGGGTTTTTCCAACTATGATAATGTTTTTCAACCTAGCCTTGTTGTTTTCGGATGGATTCAAAGCTGAGTGAGGTGGATCTCTGAAAAATGGAACACATCACCTAGTAACCCCTGAACCAGTAAATGGGTTAAAGTAAATCCAGATTTTGTGTTTCCTCGGTGGACCTAGGAATCCTCAACTAGTGAATGATGGAATATACGGTAAAACCTAGAGGTAGGTGCTCTCCATCATGTCTAGTAATCCCATGATGGGATACACAGTAAATCCTAGAGAGTGGAGTCTTGGCAGAATATACAGTAAATCCTAGAGGTGGGTTCTCTCCATCATGTCTATTAATCCCATCATGGGATACGTGGTAAATCCTAGAGAGTGGAGTCTTGGTTTAGGGCCTAGTGATCTAGTGTGGATTGCAGTAAAGACTGAGAGACTAGGAGAAATAAAATTTCCCCATGGTGTAGGTGGAGAAATCCGGTGGCATCCATGCTTGTTTTGGCCTAGTGATATGGTGGAGATCATGGCAAAGCCTATTATTACATGTTTATTTTTGTCCTAGTTATCAAGGATGGATAATGGTAAATCCTAGTTTCTATTGATGAGGGTGAGGTGTTTTAGCCTTAGGATGCCTTGGTTGGTTCTTTTGGTTTGAGACCCCCATTCATGCTTGGAATATGGCACAAGGGTGAATGGCTAAAGAGAGACTTGGCTCAACCAATCTATGGTCGGGTGGAACGTGATAGTGCCATCCCGGGTTGGCTTTTTCATTCATTAATAAGAGGTTCTTTCCTTTACATCTTATGTTTAATGCACTAGTTTATATGTGGATTCTATGGCTGATGTAGCCTTGATATTTATGGTGTTATTATGCTAGCTATAAGCATGTATTATGATAGTGATGATGTATGTATATACTCATGTTTTGATTTGTAAATGAATGAACAATGTATCTATGACCTAATAGATGATAATACAACTAATGATATAAGCGGAAAATTCTTCTTAGCGATTCTCAAATAAGTATGAGACCCCTATGCTCAGATTTTTTGTATAAACTTTTAGATTACATATTTGTGACATGCTTGAGAAAATGTCTTTTGTGGCTAGTATGGGTCCAGTGTAGACATTGTCATTGTTTTAGCAAATGCATCATTGTTATGTTGTGTAAATTCATTTCTGAAAGTGTCATTGAGTTATGGGAAGTTACCTAGGCTATGGTCTTGAACAAGTGGCACGAATCCTGGAGTCATAGGCACATGTCTAGGTATAAAAGTCCCTAGATGCATGCATACCCATGTTGTAGGAGTGGCTACATCCTCCTAGATGCATGCATGTCCATATCAAGGGAGCATTTGGGCATTTAATGGTCTAAAAACTTAGTGGATCTAGGGGATCGTTACTTGAATGGTTGGGATGGCTCCTGGGAATTTTGTTGCTAATGTGCAAGGTCTATGTGTTGTGTTTTCATCGATTCCACTTCTTTAAGGTCGCCTAGGAGGTTGAATCCCTTTATACTAGCCTCTCGTCGCATATTTTCCTCGGTTCGCTAATTACTTGGGTATATGTGGGATGAGGGCATTAGAAAAGAGCTAACAAATCATGAATGAACTATACATAGGTAACCAATTCATTTTGTTGAACTACCCTATGAGGTTTGGTCTATATAGGTAATTAGTGTACAAGGGTAAACTAGTTAATTATTGTTATAGCTCCAAATCTCACTCTTGATGTTTATGATGTTGCACTCATGGCCTGGGGCAACCCCTCCTTCCAGACCTGGTCCAAATACTTAAAAACAATGTTTTACTTCCTATAGGTGACATTGCCCTGAGCTAAACATGTGTGTACGCGGGTCTATGTATACCCAACCCACTTATATGTCTTAAAACACTTTAAAAAAAATTAAATCTCCTTACTTTTGGGTAGAGATCACGGGTTTTACCTGTTGATTACCTACTAGTGCCCATGGCCCAACTGCTCCCAACCAATTCCCAACTAAAAAACTACTTTGGGAGAAGTATAAAAGGGCTTCACTGGGAAGGCCTAAAGGAGGAGAGAATAGAAAGAAAAATCACTCTGCTGAGATTATCCCTGATCAGGTCTGAATATCCTTGTGCTTCCAGTAGTTCCCCCATTATAGGAAACCCTTGTTTCCTTGAGTTATGATGTCTTTTCACTAGTTGAGATATCGTTGTGTGAGTCATGGAAGGAGCCTTTTGAAGACTTGGGATTGGACGGATCCGGAGTACGGTTCCACTTGGAGCCAACGAGAAGAAGATCCAAGTGATATCATTCCTTACCTTGTTTTAGTTATCTGGAATAAAGACACATTTGTCTTATTCCCAAAATCAATCTTCTTCATGCTTATGATGTTGTTGTTATGATTTGCATATGAATAGTTGCTTTAATTGTATAACTAACTACCTTTAAATATGTTATGAAGTTGATTTATATATGATGCTTCGTCCATATACTGCTATGCTTCTTTGAATTGATTAATTTTCAGGTTTAACGATCGAAAGGAACTCCAAGAGGGTTTGGACCTTGGCTGGATCTATCCGAATGAAGGACCCCAAGTGCACATCTCTTCATGTAGTTTGCTTATTTTAGTATCATGGCTGTATGGAATTCTTGTTTTTCATTGTAGATAACCCTTTCTCTGCTAAGGTATTGACCCAAAACCCTAGGCGACTTTGTCCCTCAATAGAATTGGCGACTCCACTGGGGACAACACTATTGTTGTTCCTAGTTTGGGTTAATTTAAGCCAATCAGGGCTCAACCTTTGATTTTCTTGCTATAACTGAGTTGTCTGTTCATATAGGAACTCAAACTCTAAGTCTAAACAGTTTCTTTAGACCCCTTTTTTAGTTTTTCTTGTGAGCTATTATATGTAGTTTTTCCAGGTTACAGAAGCGTATGTACGCAAGTTTCCCCATATGAACTCGCGTATATGCAAGTTTCTTCGGGCTGAATCGTGTATACACGCAGTTATGCATTAACACAGTCGCGTATACCGTAATTTTCCAAGATTTTTACAAATATTTCTTGTTTAGTAAATTTGTTTGCTGGTCTGAGTGTGTCTTGAGCAGTCAAGTTTGGTTGTCAGTCTCTATTATTACAACAAGTTTTCGGTTTCGAATTCTCTCTATTTGTGGAAAGTTTTGGTCTTGTTTTGTTTTGTTATAAGTGTCATCATTTATGTTTGAGCACACGAGATTTATCTCTAAGAATCTTGGCTATTTTGGTCTTCCAGGGCAGAAAGGTTGGTTTTAGTCTTTGTGACAAACTTTATCTTTGTGATCTTCTTGCTTTGTGTCAAAACTGCATCTTGTGGCCATTTGCTTTTCTTGATTTTTGAAAGTTGTTGAGTGACGATTTTGAGAGTTGTTTTTCTTAATCTTTTGATCATTGTCACCTAGCTGCTTTTGCTACTTTTTGGTCGTTAAGAGCATCTTGAAATAACTATTTTGTTGAGTTTTCACCCATTTTGAGTTGATAACTTGTAAAGTGTTTTTGTTGCCTATTCTTTGGTCTCAAAGTTTTCAGTGGTATTTGGAGCACTTTTGAAAAGTCATTTTTTGTTTTTTTCTTTTGAAGAAAACTTGTTTTTTTCTTTCTTTGGCCTTGTTTTGATTTGGTTTCTTTTTGCGAGTGAAAGTACATTTTTGTTTGTCTTGAGATGTACTTTTAGTGTTTGGATAAAATGAGCATTAGCAACTTATATTCTATCTAAACTTCTTAAGTGGCTAATTAGAAGTGATAAACAAGTTACTTTCATTCTTTTCTTTAGAATAGTCTTAAGTTTTTGCATTAGCATATACTCATTGCATTAGGATAGTTGTGCATCTTTAGGGCATCCATAGTTTTGTTAAATTTTGTGAACGTGAAGCTTGTTAAAAGAAAAGAAAAGAAAAATATATTGCTTTCTTAGAAGTTCCTTAGAACCTGGTAGAAATTTCTTTCATCGAAGAACAAAACAAGTGCATTTGCATATAGTTTTGTTTTTATTAATTTCTTTTGTGTCGAAAAACACCACAAGTTTAATTTCCACTTATCCCTTGACTTAAGAATAACCCATCTAAAACAAGCGCTAACTAAAATATACTAGAACTTTTTTATATTGTCAATTTAGACACACCAACAAGTTTTAGGATATTTAAGGGCCTTGGATTAGGTGAGTGGAGAGAAAAATATCCAAGGCCACTTTAAACTGTCAAACATAGAAGTTTGAATAGTGAGTGCAAATCTAATAGCGTTAGGGAGACCAAGAAAGCTCTGGATCTAGGAGTTAAGCATGAGGGTTTTTGAAGATAAGGAAGAGAGATACCCCCTCTCCTACTTATCAGATCTTACCTCAAGACTGTTCTGCCTCGCTTCTGACATGAATTGATAACCTTAGTTGCTTCTCCTAGGGATCTACACAGGTGGTTGCGGAGGGGAATCTCGTGGCACCTGAGGTCGACATTGTATCACTCTCAGCGGTACTTCTGGAGGGCACCCTTGCAAAGCTTGGGGGCTTGCACTGGCACAAGCTGTTGTTAGAAGGTCAGCGTAACTTCCTTTATTACCTTCGCTGGTAGGACTGGGCTGTAATTATCCCAGACTATCTTCAAAAGGCTCCTTACTTCACTTTCCTATATTTTGGTGTCTGGTCATCATCACCTGGAGTGGAAATACTTGAAAGTTGTTTGACTAGCTGACATATTTTAGGGACTTTTTAGTGTGTGATCTGTGCTCTTAATTGGCCTAGCTTTCATTTTTTTTAGTCTTTAATTAGATCTTCATAAAAAATGCAAAGTGGCTAACTAATCGCCTAGACAGTCTCGAAGACTTTATGGTCTTTCACCACCAAGTTTAGAGCCTTCTCCTAGAAGGCACAAAGGTAATACTGCCAGTGGGTTTCATCCCATGGCAGCCGGTGCATCAGGGATTGATCCTCTTCTTGGGGGCATTCGTGTTCAAGATAGGCCTGGTACTTCCATAGAACTAGAGAGAAACACCCCAATCCTTTCTCGAATTCTCTTTCAATCGGAAGATAACATTGAGGTAGAAGAACTACCAGAGTCGTTAGTGGCTCCGAATTATCCTCTGCCTTCTAATCATCCAGACGTATTGCAATGACATATTGCAATACATTGGAACTTTGATGCATAGACCGTCAAGTCTAGGTCATATTACGCACTTACCTTCGATGACCACCACTGGAAGCATGGCTTCTACCACAAGTGCTACAACCATGCAGACTCCAACATCAGTACAAGGGGGAGGAACTATTTCCATCCCCTCTGCATATTTATTTGGATCTTTTGTTAGCACATCCTTAGTTGGGTCTACCTCCATTCCTTCTACGAGTGGAAATTCCCAAGCCAATGCATCTAGTTCTGTGTTCTTCCCATTTGCACCCATTCATAGGGTATTCTGTTAGTTTCATTTAATGCCTCCACATCCACGATGGATGGATCGGCTTCATTTTATGGTTTTCCTTTTGGAAGTGGCGATATACCACATTCCAACCCGACGATAGGATCTATGCCTTTTTCTTCTATAGGACAGGGAAACAATCCCATTCAAGGTTGGACTAACCCTGCGATTAGTGGCATAGGAACTAGGAATCCATTTTTCGACCAACAAGGGAATAGACCACACTCCATAGTTAGTTTGTTTCAAAGTATTCCTCCCTTAGCTTCTGATTGGAATCCTTATCAAGGATTATCGACTCCATATAATGCTTTAGGAGGGAGCTTCACCGGTTATGGAGGTTTTTCGACTGGAGTTGGTCAAACTCTGAGTTTTGCTAGATCACAAGGTTCACCTTTTGGTTTAGCTGGTTGTGTTGGTTACTTCAGGTAGCCTTGTGCCATACAAAATCCAGGCCAATCTTTTTCAAAACTTTGGGAACTCCGTCCAATCTGGGTGGAACCCCCAAGGTTCTCCTAGGCTTCCTTTTCTGGCAACACTGAACTTGCCAGATCTCATGAAATTGACAAATGATCCAATCAAATACAATCTGGCCTGGCCTCCAGTCCCAACCAAACTCCCATCGGACATTCCAAAATTCAAGGGGAAGGGTTGTGAAGATCCAGGCGACCATGTAACCACATTCCATTTGTGGTGCTCATCAAACTCCCTCATCGATGACTCAGTTTGGTTGAGAGTTTTTCAACGCAACTTAACTGGAAATGCAGCCAAGTGGTATATAGAGTTACAAGGGGGAAACTTTACATCTTTCATTGATTTGGCTAACATTTTTCTAAACCATTTCCAGTTTCCCATCCGTTATGACGCTGGAACTGAAATTCTGGCCAATTTTCATTAGGATATGGCAACTCACATTTCTGATCACATTCAGGAATGGAGACGAAGAAAGAGGCTCATTAAAGTCGAAATTCCTCCTAAATACCGTCTTGAATGGTTTTTGAAATCCTTACAATCTGAGATCTCTAAGGATGTCTCTCTGTTCAGAGTCTATTTTGAAGAGAAAGCTATTTTTAGGGCCCAATAGTTAGATTTGATTTACTCTCAGTTTGGTATTCTATAGAAAATCTTGCCTGATGCTCCTAGGACTAAGGTTGATATAGCCAAGTCGAAGCCAAGTCCCCATACGGATGGTACCATTGGATCTATAGACACCAATGCGGTGAACTTGTTGAACCAATTGCAGCACTTGTCTTTACAAACTGCTCCTACCAATCAGGTCACGTTTTCTAACCCTTCGTCTTCTCAACCCTCTTCTGTTAATGTCGTCCAATCTTCCAACCCCAAAAAAAATAAAAATTCCAATGGGAAAAAGAAAGGATGAGGTAAGAAAAAGAGCCATGATGGAAATATTGACGCAAACAAACCTGGCAATAATGTTGGTGGTGGTGGAAATGAGTCTAGAAAGAAAGTCAAGTTTCCATGCAAGCTATGTAGTGGAGGCCATTTAACTCATCTCTGTCCAAAAATTCAAGATGTTCAGTGCTTGTTAGGGCAGCAAGGGACTTCTAACTCTCAAGCTATGTCAACCAACCCTTTTCCCCAAGGGCAACAGCTGCTTGCTGGCACAAATTAAAACGTTGGTACCTCTGCAGGGGGTAACCAGGAAGGGGATAAATCATCATATGTTTTCATGATGGGTTCTAACATTACAAGGTTACATGATTATGGTGAAGGTGAAACATCCAAAGATAAATCAGTTCCCAAAACTACCAACCTACTTCATATTGAGTGACCCTCTATTGAGACTATACCTCAGATACTGAAAGGTTCCACTAAACGGGCAACTATCAACCCTAATGTTAGGGTAGCCCAGAATTACTCCATAGTTGAGGATCTGGCTCAAAGTCCATGTGCTATGTTCAATTTAGAGGTGCTCTAATCATGTCCTGCTCAAAGAAGTGCCTTGCTTTCGACAATGGGGGTAGTGGATCCAAATAATTCTTTAGCTTTCACTTTTGATATGCATAATATCAAAAAGACGCTTCCTCATCATATGGCTTTCTAGATAAAGTCTACTTATCGGAAAACTAATATTTTTCGGACAGTTATAGATGAGGGAACTTCCACATGTGTCATGTCTATGTCATGTTGGAAGGCCATTGGATTGCCTTTGGTTGTTCATCACCTACCCTCTTGACAGTGTTTGATGGTCACTCTCATAGGACATACGGGATTATTTGGCCTTTCCCATATGTGTTGGAGGAAAGGTCGTTAATATCAAATTAGAAGTCATTGATGCTAACCTACATTACAATCTCCTCTTAGGAAGGAACTGGATATACGAAATGGATGTCGTTTTTTCGACTCTGTTTCGTGTCATTTGCTTTCCTCATGAGAGGAAAACTGTTAAGGTTGATCAATTAGATTATTCTCCAGTCGATCCTCGAGCAACTTCAAACTCTACTGTTCCCTTAGTGCATAACCCCCGTCTGCCTACTGAGAATCTAGGAGTCAGGATGTACTCTTCATTGATGGGTACTTTTTATCTTTCCCCTCCTATTGCTAGAATAGATATAATTTCATTCTCTAAGCAGCCTATACAGAAAGAGTTTGTTCGAACTCACTATATTTCAGATCCTGGGACCTTACCTTCTTCCACAACCACACCAAATGAAGGGAAGGTGGGTGGAATAGAATTTCCTATGTCTGTAGCAGAGCTTGGATATGAATTTATCAATAACTCTACATATGACCATCTCTCTCCTTCTTCGGAAAAAGAGTTAGATGGTGTTGTGGCTCATTCTTAGACCATTGATTCCACTTCTGCTTTGGTTTGCTTGGATATTGTTTTTCCATCTAACGAAGCGATATTCGAAGCAATGACAGATGTAGATTGACCATTGGAAGATTTACATCATCGTTTATATTTTTGTCCTCCTTTGCATGAAGTCGAGTCTAGGTCTTCCAATTTGCCTATTAGTGATGTTTGTACGGTTCCTTTGGCTCCAACATGATTTTCTGCCAAAGGTAATATCTTGATTGGTTCGATGAATGTACTAATAAACATCTCTAGGAGCAAGCTAGCGGAGCCCCCTGATGGGTTCTACCTTAGGAAGTACTTTTCTTAGTAGTTAGGCAATGGCTTCTTTGTACATTTTGTATTTTTGTACATACCTCATCGGGAGTTTTTTTATATCAACACTTTTTGGTCTGCTGTGGTAGGTTTTGATAGATGACTTGGTCTATTTTGGAGTAGCCGATGGTGCTAGTCGGCACATTTGGAACCTCGCTTCCGCAACTTGGGTAGTCTACTATCCAACCGGTCATTTGATGGTGTCAAGGAGAGTATGCATTGGTCCCTAATATGGCTGAGTATACTATCGTCAATAATTTACTATCCAAAGCAATTTCTTATGGAATTGATTCGTTGGTAGTCTATCTTGATTCACAACTAATAGTCTCACAATTGAATAACATTTATCGGGTAAGGGATCCATGTTTATATCGCCAGTATTTAATGGTGAGGTTGTTCCAAAGATCATTTACTTACATCAATTATTTGCGCATTCCAAGATCTCATAATTGGTTAGCAGATTATATTACTAATCAAGCTTTAGACTGACACATCATTCATTCATCACAATAAAATCAAGCATCAAAAAGTGGAAACTGTATATATATATATCATAAAACATCTTGAGTGTACATAAGTGTGTCCAAAATAATATACAAAAATTGGGACTCAAATGCCCATAATCATGTCTAGTACATCTAATGCCCTGGCTCAGGATGAGTGGCTAAGTATGCAACTACTGCTTTGGCCACACGCCTAGGAGTCCAAAACCAGTCCCATGGCATGCCAACCACGTGATGCTGCATATTTATAGGGAGATCCTCTACAGCCTCCATTGGTACTCGATGAGTTAATCTCACCAAGTGCCGCTGAACTATGTGTAGGAGTTGCTAGGTGTCATCAACTGCCTCTTCAACACCTCGGCTACGACATCCATGCCATGGGAATCCATTTGGTTGTACTAGCCCAATATCTGTAACATGATCATTATATTAGTCATTTGAATCCTATCAAAAATATTTTTCAAGTTCATTCTAATATTTGAAAAATCATAAAAATCATAAAATCAAAAACATTTGTTACCTATACTACCCCATGCCGTGACTGGTGGTAAAGCTAGATCAGGATCTCCTCAGAAGTCCAAGCTGGCATAAGGGTAATCATCAACTGGGATGATCTGCTACTCCCATAGAGAAGAATTCATTGTTGAAAGTAGTCCGTGCAACATCCCCTCCTCCTAGTCATTTGATTTTCAGGACATTTTGGACGCTTTTTCGACAGTTTCGAGGCGATTCCATGACTGCTGACCCGTCATGATAGGTATCATTTTCTTACTGGAATATAGGTTAGGGAAGCCATTTTTTCATTGCATTATGCATACTAGCCTCCATTTGTTGATACACTCACCATAGGGTCAATCCCATCGTGTTATGGTTTGTAAACCATCTTCACTCACCGATTTTTAAATCATGGCACAATGGTAGATCCATCATTTTCATGGGCATCGTAGTTAGCACCTCACTGACATTTGTTGCCCATTCTACTTTGATTTTAGTAGGGTTGGGAGTCCTCTGTAGTCCTGCCATGACTTATGCGATGAAGACTCATTCCTCTTTGCTTCTTCGCTTCATTTTAGCTTTATACCCTAGAGGCTCCTTCGTGTTGAGTTGTACTACTGCATTGCATTTTGACTATTTTCACCTTTTGCCTTGAGATGGCTTCACTTGGATTCATGTTTAAGCCAACTTTTGACCATGACGTCTACAAAATCAAACTGGCATCCCCTTGACTTCTGCAACTTGACACATCCTGACCCATGGAAGGAACACACCCTTGAGTGTCTTTGACCAGTTTTCGCCTCCCTGCATTGAGCATAGGATTGTTCCAATCCCATGAACTAGAACATTTGTTTCACTGATGCTCATTCTTTCCGTTGTGCTATAGCATTCTTTTATTCTTTTTCCAGCTTAAAGAAAAAGACAAAAAAAATTATATATTCCAAAAACACCGGGAACGGGACAATATTTTCATTTATTGTTAGCAGCTAGAGTCAGTCGTGTCGCCCTTGAACAAAGCACTAAAAACAAAGTCTCTTCCATTTGGGCAAGATTTAGTTTGACTTAGGTATGCCTTAACCTTGTTATTGAGTTAGTTATCCCTCGATTGGTTATCTCTTCCAATCATATGGAGGTTTCGTTCATGCCTCCTGCATGACGAACTTATACAGAGTCAATCATATGCTGCCACATAGTCACATTGAGTTGTGCATTTGTTCAAGGGAAGTTAGCCCGAGTCGGCCTCCTTGTGGTATCTCTTGACTCATTTTTTAGTCGGCCATCCTTTGTTGTCAATGTTTTGTCTATCATCACATTAGTTATATTGGTCCTTTACTTGTGCCGGTTTGAGAAGGTCTCCATTGACTTTTTGCTGGCGGGTCTTGTCCTTATCGATGATGACAGGCCTAGAGCCACACCTTGGCCCTATTTTCATTATTGATAGGTCACCTCGTGCTCAACATCGATCAGTATCATGGGTCTTTCACTAAGTGGTTTCCCTTGTGTTCGACATTAGCTTACACTATCACACATTGGGATTTGTGTAGTACCTTGGTTTCCATTTGACCCTATTGGTGGATACCTCACCTCTATGTCAGCTTTCATTATTACTTGGTTTAGCGGGTTTCTGTCGTGCGCTAGCCACATCTTATGTACGCCAAAAACGTGCTTCGGTCAGGTTACTACATCTTTTGCGTCCGATTTCTTCCACATTATTGGCCTATGGGTTACACTCATGCTAGATTGATGAAGGATGCCTTAATTCCTTCCTTCTAGCGTACCTTTCCCCATCGACTACGACTCATTACTCTGGGGCAAAGGTTTAGAGTCCATTTGGTAGTACATTGGGGTTTGCAGTCATTAGTGGAAGATCCTTCGCTATCGACAGTGGGAAACCATCATTGTCTCTTGATTGATAGATTCTTATAGGTATTTGACTCCAGCTCATCTATTCACACTTGTTAGATTGTATTGGGTACCTTAACACTCATTATCATTATCGGTGAGTAGTCTTGCGTTTGTTAATGGTATACGTCAATGACAGATAATCAAACGATTTCTCACATGGCCAACTTTAGATAATTTATTCCCATGATGTAGAAATGTACCATGACAGTCGGTGAAGACCTCGGGTTGTGTCAACATTCATTGGTTCACTTGACAGTTGCTCCTGTCACTGCTAGTTGATACCACTCCACCTTATATGTTGCAGTCATTCATGGTGACATTCTATATGCTGGCACTTGAGTTTGTAGTGTAGTAAAATCTTATTCCATCAGATTCATTTGGTACTTTTGGGATCAGTCTTTGATATCATTGATTAGCTTCATATTTCAGTATCATTGACATTCTTATATGTTATATTCAGACATGTACTTGTTTGATCGTGATCAGATGTTCCATTATGTATTTTCCAGTCTTCTATACTTGTATACTTAGTGGATCTGGTTGTACTTGATGTGCAAACATGCTTTAATTTCTCTAATCATGAGTATGTCTGCCTCAGACAATGTTTCTTTTTTATCTCCTCTTATGGCTTGGCAGGCTGAACTCTGGTGAAGTCCTTCTCTGTTTTTGACAGGTTTTCTTTCCATGTGCTTACTTAATACATTTCGGCCATCATGTACCCCTTCTGATCTCATATATTATGGGGAATTTGTTATAGCTCCAAATCTCACTCTTGATGTTTGTGATGTTGCACTCATGGCCTAGGGCAACCCCTCCTTCCAGACCTAGTCCAAATACTTAAAAAACAGTGTTTTACTTCCTATACGTGACATTGCCCTGAGCTAAATGCACGTGTACACGGGTCTGTGTATATCCAACCCACGTATATGTCTTAAAAAACTTAAAAAAAAATTAAATCTCCTTAATTGCGGGCGGAGATCACGGGTTTTACCTGTTGATTACCTATTAGTGCCCATGGCCCCACTGTTTCCAACCAATTCCGAACTAAAAAACTACTTTGGGAGAAGTATAAAAAGGCTTCAATGGGAAGGCCTAAAGGAGGAGAGAATAGAGGGAAAAATCACTCTGTTGAGATTATCCCTGATTAAGTCTAAACATCCTTGTGCTTCCAGCACTTCGCCCATTACAGGAAACCCTTGTTTCCTTGAGTTATGATGTCTTATAACTAGTTGAGATATCCTTGTGTGAGTCATGGAAGGAACCTTTTGAAGACTTGGGATTGGATGGATTTTGAGGATGGTTCCGCTTGAAGCCAACGAGAGGAAGATTCAGGTGATATCATTCCTTACCTTGTTTTAGTTATCTTTAATAAAGAAACATTTATCTTGTTCCCAAAATCAATCTTCTTCATGCTTATGATGTTGTTATGATTTGCATATGAATAGTTGTTTTAATTGTAGAAATAACTACCTTGCAATATGTTATGAATTTGATTCTATATGATGCTTGGTCCATATACTGCTATGCTTCTTTGAATTGATTGTTTTACAGGTTTAAGGATTGAAAGGAACACCAAGAGGGTTTGGACCCTGGCTGGATCTGCCTGAATGAAGGACCCCCAAGTGCACATCTCTTCATGTAGTTTGCTTATTTTAGTATCATGGTTGTGTGGAATGCTTGTTTTTCATTGTAGATAACCCCCGCTCTGCAAGGGTATTGACCCAAAACCCTAGGGGACTTTGTCCCTCAACAATTATGAAAGTGTAAGATTAGATAATACAACAAAAACATTGGACATCTAGATGAGGAACAAAAAACAATATTAAACTACAAATTTAGACTTAAATAGAAATGTATTCATCTAGAATGATGGGTTTTCAATTTAGGTTCTAGGGTTTTCAATTTAGGTTCTATGTTTTGGAATTTAGGTTTCTATCTAGGGTGTTGGATTGGTTGAAATTCACCTTTAGTTATGCATTAGTTAGTTGATGTTTTGTGGTTGTTTTTAATACTAAAGATTCAACATGGTGACTATACTCTCCTATCATCCATATCAAGGGTGTGCCTTGCATTCTAGCACCAAATGTTGATATGGGTGAATGATTTTAATCAACTACAAAATCTTACATGGGGAAGGGCCCAATTAGGCCTTTCTCCATTCAAGATGGAAAAGTATCCAAATTCTATCCAAATTCTATCCAAACTTCCATTACAAAATTTAAGAATTATACCTTTAGATTCCTAAAAATTCTCTAAATCTAGATATTGTATTCCACAACTTCTTAGCTAGGAAATAAGAAAAAATCGATGAAATCAAGTGAAATGAATGCAATTAATATACGAAACTTGATTTATTATATCATAATTTGCAAGAAATTCAATGTTATATGCAAAATAAATCTAACCCTATTAGTAAACAAAAGGACTGTGATTTCACATTCATATATTAGAAATGTTAATGAGCAAAAATATAAGACAACATGAGAAATGATAAGAAAACATTATAAAAGTTGACAACTACAATATAAAGCTTTACAATGATTCTAGAGATATGAATAAGAAATAATAAACTCAATGTAACATACCCCCTACTAACGCCAATCCTAACCAAATTTAGAAGGAGTTAGTTACTATGTTTACCCAATCTCCTCGGTGTAATTACGGAAATGTGATCTAAATTTTTCAATCCTTTTCAACTTCCTCAAAACTTAAAATGGATGGAATCATTGTGTTCATCTCATCGTCACCTTTCCAACTATATAAATTTTACCTTGATATGGTTTACAAACCAAAAGGTATGAGCATTCAAAATTTTTCCAATTACAAATATTTCCACGCCATCATTGATTCCCATGTGGAAACCATGTAATAAATCATGTGGAGCCTTCCGTGGTTGCTCCATCACTGTGGACTTGTTCATGTGGATAGCCATGGTCCTCTAGGTAGTAGGAGTTTGACCTCATCCACTAATCCTTGAAGTGCACTTCTCATCAAGGCCTCGACCCTAACCTGGTCAACTAGCCCAACCCCTAACCATACCTCCGGGTCTGACTAGGTAACATACCCCAACTGACCTGATTCCCGAATAGTAGGTCCACTTGACTACTCACCATGCACACTTTAAATAGGGCCTCAACTAATCTTGAGTGTATCAACCCGAGTTGATTTTCCATATAAATAAGATAAGGCTAAGGTCATGAAACATGTATTACAAACTGAATTTTTGACAAACATTATAATGGGCATTAGTTATGGTTTAATAACGGCTATGTAAATTGGCAAAGGAATTGAAAAAGGAAAAGAGGCGATAATTGACATTTAATTATGAAAATAAAGGAAAATAGGAGAAAAGGAAGGTTAAGGGTCGCAAAGTTGCATGCAAGTTAAATTAGAGGAAAAATGAAGGCAAATGAAGAAAAAGGAGACATCAACAATAAAAATGCATTAGAGAATTAGTTCACAGTTTTTGATCATTACAACTTTTGTCAGCTCATTTTGGCTCTCTCCTTTCATTCTCTCTCCCATACACTCTTGTGTTGATTTGGGGTAGCATGAAATGTGCTCTAGCCCTCAAATTGTGTAGGGAGGCTTGGGCACAAGCATTCCAAAGAACCCAAAAACTGTTTTGGGAAATTCCACTCAGAGACGATTTAAAAAAATAAATTCTTTTTAATGGAGTTCCTAAGTCTAAACTTAGTAAAATTAAAATATTAATAGGTATTAATCTAATTGTGGGTGTAACTTCCAGAAAAAGACAGAGATCAAGTCAAAACAATTTGAGCTTTTAATTAGGAGTTAATCTAGGTTGTCGGTTGTCCAACATGAAGATATAAGAAGGGGCTTGATGGTCATTTGGAAAACACATCGAGAGATCAGGAGATTGAATTTCAGAAGTGAGAAGTTCTCAGGAGGAAGTTCGATTGAGGATATTTCTTGTAGTTGAGGGGTAGGGATACATACGGATAGATAGTGATTTTCTCAGCCAGAGAATCATCAACATAGAGAGGAAAAGAGTAATCCAACAGTGACAACACTGACCCAGAAAGGCTAACGCAGAGCCACGTAGAAGCAGCACAAAAGCCAGTGAGGAGTCTAAAATTTGCAGATGAAATTCAAGTTTCAGAAGCTGGGAGCTGAGGTGTGAGACTGAGAGATAGAAATTTAATATCTTGGGTAGTGAATTGATCAGCCAGAAGATTGGCATTGTTCCCAGAGAGATTGACAATGGGATGATGCAGATACTACGTAGAGGCAACCAGAAAATCCAGGGGAAATCTATCTAGGGCTAGATCAATCAGGATTTCAATTGATAGTGTGAGGTAATATCACAAATATTTCTGCCAGTATTTCTCTCTCTATAATTGAATAACCTGAGAGGTATTGAGAGATTTATTTAGAATTTTCTACTGCTTAATAATAATAAACCCGCGTAATTGTTGCACCAGTTTTCCCACATTGGGTTTTTTCAGGGACCTTTGTCCAAAAATAATGGTGTCCTATATGTTTGTATTTCCTTTCTCAGTTTCTATGTTTCATAATCATATTTAATTTGGTGTAGGCCACTTCAGTAATTTGCTTCAATATTTCAAGAAGAAATCTGAAATAAGTTTGTAATGTAATTTACAATCTAGGTGAAGTAGATTCAACTGGTTGCAGTAGGATTCCTCAGATTGTTAGATCTAGGAATTTTGACATGGCATCAAGGTGTTTTATGTGAAACAGGAAGAGAATATCTAGCACTAAAGAAAGGGCCAACTTGCTGCAACAAGTAGCAGTTCGAATCCCCTGAGGGATTGCGCAATTCTAGCTAGGAGGGCTATATTTTTGAGGTTGTCTTTCTCTGAGTGAGTCGATAGAGAGGTAAGGCTACCGAATCAAGACTTTTCCAAGCTAGAGGGAGCCACACAGAGCCTTGGTGAGGAGCTACAGGGACGTAGTTTTCTTAAAGCTGAGTTTTGGGTAGAAAAGCAGTTGAAAGAAGGAAGAACATTGCATAGTGAAGGAATACTTCCTCACTGGTTTCTTGCTAAGGAAATCAATATTTCTCATTTTCTGGGTAGCAGAGGAGCAACAAACTTACCAGCTCCATCAGGGAGTATGTAAGCCAGCCTATAAGCTAAGCAGTAGGGAGAAAGAGGGAATTGTTCGACGATTTTCCGAGGAGATGGAAACTAGTGGGTTGAGGGACGAGGACAGGTTGGAAGGAGCATCCAACTACATCATCTGGAAGTCTATAATGTATTTCCTTCTAGATGAGCATGCCCTCAAGATGTACGTCGATAGTGTGGTTGCTAAACCTACTAATGTAGATCCACTGAAAGAGTACAAGGTTGATATGGAAAAGGCTAAGAAGATGATCCTGGATGGAGTTAAGGATCACATGACATACCACGTTGCTAACAGAGCCACTGGTAAGGAGATGTGGGATGCCTTGGCCACATTATATCAGAGATATTCCAAGTAGTGGAAGATGTACTTAGGGAAGAAGTTGAGAACTTCTCATATGCATAAGGGAGAGTGTGTGGATCCATTCCTCACGAAGATGAAGGAAACTTGTGATGAGTTTTTTGCTGTGGGGCATACACCTTAGGAATCAGAGTTTGTTAGACTGAACCTCAATTCTATATCATATGAGTGGCAAGTTTTTGTCTAAAGTATCCTGGGAAAAGCATCATTGCCTAATTTAGATGAGATGTGGGAAACTCTAAAACAAGAGGAGCTGAGGAGAGAACTGGTCAAGGTCAAACTTGACAGAAGCAGCAGCAGTAGTGGGTTGAAGCCCAAGGAGGAGGAGGATAATGTAGCCCTTGAATCAAAGGGGTAGTAGGGAAAACATAGAAAAAAGAAGAATGTCTCCAAGGTGAAGTGTTTTAGATATGGCGAGATGGGCCACTATGCATCCCAGTGTCCTTTGAAGAAAAAGGAAAAGGATGAGAAGCATGATCCTAAGGCTGCAGCCGTAAAGATAGTACAGGAGGAGGAGTTCACCATGAAAGCCAAGATACCTCTAGGAGGGAGGTGGGCTGATTTGGAGTTGTAGTATGAAAGAGCTGCAGATGGGAAGTATCCTTGAGGAGTCCACTTCTTGGATCAATACCTTGCTATAGGAGCCCAGTTTTCCAGTAGCAGGATGGACTAATGTCAGTTGGGAAGACAATTGCATTGGCTAGGAGCACCAAAGTCTAAACATCGCAGAGTAGAGTTGACATCAGTGTAGATGACACAGAGCAAAGGTCCACAGTAGCGCATTAGATTCAGAGGGTCAGTGCATAGAATATCAGCAGTTAGTTCCAACATTCACGTGGTACCATACTAAACACAATTAGTTCATTAATTTTGGATGTCTTTTAGTTGCTTCTCTCAACAAATGAGTTGCAGTATGGATGCAATGTTAGCAGTGGAAGTTCTAGCAGCATAGCAAATGCAACATTTGAGAGGGAGTTGTAGTACAAATCTAGCATTTGTAGTGGCAGTGTCAAAAGCGGCAATATAGTTGCATCAGTAGCGTAGTAATTGGTGGACATCATGTTAGACATCAACAATGCAGAGGACGATGCTTTAGAGTGATATCAGTGTGTAACAACAGTATATTTCTAGATCACATTCCTTGCTAAGAGGGAGTGTTCATTTGGGGTAGCATCGGATGTGATCTAGGCCTCAAATTTTGCATGGAGGCTTGGGCACATGCATTCCAAAGAACCAAGAAACCATTTTGGGAAATTCCATTCAAATACGATTTTATTAAAATAATTAATATTTTTAATGGAGTTCCTAAGTATAAACTTAGGAAAATTATAATATTAATGGGTATTAATCTAATTGTGGGTGTAACCTCTAGAGAAAGACAGAGATCAAGTCAAACTGATTTGAACCTTTGATTAGGATTTAATCTAGGTCGTTGGTTGCCCGACAGGAAGATATAAGAAGGGGCTTGAGGGTCATTTGGAAAACACATCGAGAGATCAATAGATCGAATTTCTAAAGTGAGAAGTTCTCAAGAGGAATTTCGATGGAAGAGATTTCTTGCATTTGAGGGGAAGGGATAGCATCCAGAGAGAGAGTGATTTTCTCAGCCGAAGAATAATCCACAGAGAGAGGCAAAGAGTAATCTAGAAGTGGCAATGCTCATCTAGAGGGGCTGATGTAGAACCACACAGAGGCAACCCAGAAGCTAGTGAGGAGTCTGAAATTTGTAGAGGGAATTCGAGTTTCAGAAGTCGAGAGCCAGGGTGTGAGAACAAGACGAAGAAATAGAATCTCCTAGGACACAAATCAACTAGCTAGAGGATTGACATTGTTCCCATAGATCTTGACATTGGGCTGATGCAAATACTGAGTAGAGGTAGCCAAAAACGCTAGGGGAAATCAATCTGGGGTTGGATCAGTCAAGATTTTGGGTTATAGTGTGAGGTAATCTCACAAATCTTTCTGCGAGTATTTCTCTCTCTATAACTAAATAACTTGAGAGGTATTCAAATATGTATTTAGAATTTTCTACTGCTTAATAATAATAAACACTCAGAACTAATGCATCGGTTTTCCCATATTGGGTTCTTCAGGGACATTTGTCCAAAAATAATAATGTCCTATGTGTTTGTATTTCCTTGCTTAGTTTCTATGTTTCAGAATCATACTTAATTTGGTGTAGGCTGCTTCGATAATTTTCATCAATATTTCAAGAAGAAATATGAAATAAGTTTGTAATGTAATTTACAATCTAGGTGAAGTAGATTCAATTGTTTGCAGTAGGATTCCTAAGATTGTTAGATCTAGGAATGTTCACATCTTGCACACTTACAGTGTTCTTGGGGCACTCTTGCATTCACTTGGATTTAGAAGAGGACAAGCAAGAAAGCAAAGGAAAACATGGGAGCACAAGGAGATAGATAGATCATCAACTACGATAGGCTTACTTTCCAGGTAATAGGTTGCAAGTGTGATTTCCTTGCCAGTTTTTGGATGCATGGTATATTCATGTGGTTCCTTGGTTGTGTATTATCATTGGCATGCAGATTTATCTAGAGTGACAATGGTTTCAACCTTGCATTTCCATTTCCTCGATAGCCATGGAGTAGTAGGTTCCCTATTTATTTTTTTGATTTGTTCTCCAGATTCCTATTGCTTTGGGTTCAAAATAATTCTTTGGATCCCTGAAACAAATCGAGTTCCATGGAGGTTGTTGGTTGAGTTACTAGTTCCTGGAGCCCTGGAAAACTTTGGTAGAGACCAATCTAGCTGATGTTAGTGATTTCTGGATTATATAGGTGAGATCACATTTCTTGAGGGTTGAGATGGTTTGGTCTCTTGAAGCCCTGGTTGGTTATATGTTGGTTTAACCCTTATGATTTTACATTCATGCTTGGAATATGGTGTAGGGTATTGGGTGTGGAGCCTAATTATCTTCCTGATTGTTCAGAGGTTTTTGTTTCAGTCACGTTCAATCCTTGTTCCTATTGGGGCAAAAACGTCACCCATTTTATCATCGTTAGGGGATTCCATGGGGGGCGACGGTGACAGTGATGGTGACAGGGTCATTCATTTGGAAAATGATCTGACGGTAGAAGTTATGTTAATTTAGGGTTTTGTTTTCCCTAGAAGGCACCCCCTCGGTTTATATGAGGGAATTGTATTGTGGTTGTGAATTATTATTATGAGAGAGAGAGAGAGAGAGAGAGAGAGAGAGGAGGTTTTGTGAGAGCGAAGAGGAAATTACATCGAATATGTTGTAGGTTTCATCTCTAAATTTTGTTGGATAATATAAAAGGAAGGACTAGTTGTTTCTCTCTGGACGTAGCCCAAATTGGGTGAACCATGTATATATGTGTCTCTCTTGTTTTAGGCAGTTTTTGTGTTTATCTTTCCACAATATTTTATGTGCTTCTTTTCTCTGTAATATATAATCTTCTAATAACTGGTATTAGAGCCAAAGGTATATTTGGTTGATAAACTCGCAGGAGTGAAGGGTTCCTGGTTCAAGTGGGATAAATGGAGGAAGATTGTAGGTTTAGGGTCGAGAAATTTAACAGCCAAAACTACCAGTTGCAAAAGATGCAAGTGGAAGATTGTCTATATCAAAAAGCTCTATACCTACCATTGAGCGAAAAATCAAAGAATTCAATGAGTATGACAAATGCATAATGGGATATTCTCAACAGAAAGTCACTAGGAACAATACAACTATGTCTAGCAGCATTAGTGGCATTTAAAATTTCAAAGGAAACAACAACAAAAGGTTTAATGATGACATTGGCCAAAATATATGAAAAGCTCTCGACCTCAAATAAGGTATTTTTTATGAAGTATCTATTTAATATGAAGATGTCAGAAGGAAGATCTATTGTTGATCATTTAAATGCATTTAAGACGGTTACGAGTCAGTTAAGATCCGTAGGGGTAAATTTTTATGATGAAGTTAGGGCTTCGTTATTTCTATGCTCATTGCTAGAAAGTTGGAATGGCTTAGTTATGGATATTAGTAACTTTGTCTCTGGATCTAGTACTTTAAAGTTTCATGATGTTGTTGGTGCCATCCTTAGCTAGGAAATGTGACCAAAAATATGTAGTGAGACATCATGTAATCCCTTGAGTGTAGAGACTAGGGGAGGAAAAATGGAAAGTGGAAGGAGCCCAGGAAATCACAGGAAGTCAAGAAAAGGTAGATCTAAATCCATATTAGGGATAGTGTGTTGGAAACGTGGGACGAAACAAAACCTAAAGGAGATGGACAACAAGAGAACAATCATGAAGCGAATGTGATAGGTGATGTGTTTCAAGATGCTTTGATTATTTCGTTAGAAAATATTATTGATGCCTATGTGGTTGATTTAGGGGCTTCATTCCATGCTACACTTGATAGGAAACATTTTCATGACTATGTTCAAGGAGATTTTGGACATGTTCATTTGGGTGATGATAAACCATATAAAATCATTGGAATGGGTAAGGTTTTTATAAAGAGACAAAATGCAAACAAATGGCTATTAAAGGAGGCAATGCATGTTCCAGATCTAAAGAAAAATCTAATTTCAACAGGGTGGTTAGGTGGTGAAGGTTGTGTAATTAGATTCTCTAGATGATACATGTTGCGGGAGTTTACATGTCGCCAAGTAGTTAGCAATATTTTCAAAACAAGGCATATTAGTAGAGAGGAAAAACAAATTTTCATAAGGGAAGACATATTCTACAGGATTAGATTCAGTAGTATGATGGAGTTGTGATAAGAATTCAACATCATCATTCTCCTTTCCACGTTTAAAAATGACAGTAATATCAAATATATATAGCAGAAGAAGTTGTTTGGTCAGTCTACCGTGTGTAATTGATTTATTCATAAGGTATCATATAACATAATGATCAATATGTATGAAAATTGTATATCATGGCATCGACCACTACAATAAATTCCTTTTCAATGATACTATAATTCAATTCAGTTGGGGTTAAATTTTTATTGATGTAGTATAGCATAAGGTTTGTGTTCCTCTTCCTGGATTGACACTGCTCCAATCATTGTATCTGAAACATCAATATGAATATGGAAGGGTAAGAACTAGTTAAGGCCTCACAAAATAGGGGCAAAGGATAATTTTTCCCTAAAATCATTAAATGTGGATTGACATTGATCATCCTAATCAAACTTCGCAGTCTTTGTTAAAAGTAAAAATAGTGCAAAGGCTACTTTTGTCAGATTTTATATAAACCTCCTATATTATCCTGCATTGAATAGAATATTTCGGGCATTCTTTTGTGAGGTTGGGGATGATAATTTCAACATTACTCTATTTTAGCAAGGTCCACCTTAATTCTTTGAGGAGAGATATGGTGTTGGAACATGATCCCCTTGACTTTTCTCATTTCTAAGAGAAAGATTGGTTTCCTAACATCATATTAGTACCTTTTTAAGATTCTTCAGAGCTTCTTCAAAGGTTTCCTCATATACAATAAATGATCCATATAAATATCAACATAGTCATTGGTTAAGTCAGAAAATATCCCAAGAACAACCCACTAGAAAGTTGCTAGAGAATCTCATAGCCCGAATGGAAGTAATCGATCAAGGCCTTTTGAGGATTAAAGGGTAACGCCCATATTGGATTTGGTTTGGAGGATCTCAAAATCAGTTGAGTATTCCCATGAGTCTATGGAAACAAAATGTATTCTATTACTCCTTTCAACTTTATAGTAGATCTATTAGCAATTTAAAGAATAGTTAGAGTAGGTCGATGACCAAGAAATTAAGTCTTTCCATAATCTCCTTGGTCATAAAATTTATATATTCCCTTAACTCAATCATAGTATTGGCTATAGGGGTATTATTAATATTTATAGTAACAACAAGGGTTCCAGGATCCTCAATGTAAAAAATTTACACAACATTAAATCTACCAATTTCCCAATCACTTGTACTGTTTTAAGATCCTTCTTCTTCCTTCCTCGTTTTCTTAAGCAAAGATCTCTAACTACCTTTGCATATATGGGAACATCCTTAATGACTTGAAACAACATAATTTTTACACAAACATTCTTTAGTTCCCCTAGAAAACCAAATTCAGGCTATGTGAGGGGCTTCTCAAGGCACAATCTTTCCAGATAAGGGATGGGATCAAGTTCCTTTTCAGAAGAATGTTCTTGAATTTTTGGAGAAGGAAAAATTGACTTTGGTGGGTTCTCTTCCTCATCTTGTTCTTGAATGATAAGGGATTTTTTATTTTGAATTACCTTCCTAGAGCATAAATGAATTCTTTTATAGATCATCAATGCAAGAGGATAGGTAAGGAAAGGAGTTAGTTCAACATAGTAGGTGGGATGGACTTCTTTATTATTATTTTTGGGTTAGGAACAGACTAAGCAGGTAATTGAGGCCTTTGTTGAGTTTGGGTAGGTTGGTTAGAAGGAAACTGAAGCTACTGCAGATGTGGTTGAGGTGACATCATATTCCCAAAGGAGGAGGGTCCTCTCCAACCTAGGTTCCACCCTTGACCCTATACGTGAGGGGGCCATCATGGCTAAGGTATTGGAGGGCACCATCTAAAAGGGGGAGTAAAATACTAGGAAGGATTAGGAATTGTTAGTCTGAATGTTTGAGGAGGCCATGATTTCGTATCAGTCACAAAACAAATTTGTTTGGTTTTCCCATCAACTTCTTGAAACATGGATTTAAATCTTAGCAAAGAGGGACAATATTCAGTGGAATTGTGTTGTTCACAAATGTTACATGCTTCCACATTGTTCAAATGTCATTTCGTAAGTGGGTGTTTCTTCCAGAATTTGGAACAAATTATGGCCAAGGCTAATTCAACTTTCTCTTTCTTCCTTTTGGTATGTAAGGTTTTTAGTTGTGAACTAAGTGAGATGAGAATATCAGTTTTTAGATTATCTAATAAATTACCTAATTCAGCCTTACACTCTTGCTCCACTTATCCTACCAATTTGGCAGTTATATCTCGAGAGTTCTTCCCATATTTTCACTTCATCTTGAGTACCACTTACACAAGTTACATATTTCTTCATAATAATATTGAGAAACATCTCCTACCCCCATTAAATTTAAGGTTTCTAAACAATATTCATGTATTCCTTTGAGGAAAATAATATGCAAGGTTTCTTGGTATAGGGTACTTTGTTTTATTCTTTGTAAGGTATATTTAAATCCTTCTAATTAATTTTCTAGACTCTCATCATCAAACTAAGACATTTTAAATATTTCCTCTTTGATATGCCTAGCCTTACAATACTCTTGGTACTTATTTAAAAATTCCTTCTTCATAGGATCCAAAGATCATAAAGAATTTTCCCCTAATCCCATAAACCAACAAAAAGTTGAGTCCTTTATTGTTGGAGGAAATAGTTTTAACTTTTGAGCTCCTTAGAGTAATCATAACTTAAACAAAGAACGTCAAACATAAATAAGAAAGTTCCAGGGTCTTCCTTGGATAGGCCATGAAAGTTCGAGAGGGCAGAGAGAGGATATTATTCATTTAAACTATTGCATCGGGATCTTGGATAGGAAATTCAAAAGTGACAGGGTCTTGTTTCCTTGGTCCATTCACTTATTTGTCTCCCATTTTCTCCTCTCTTGTAGTTTCAGGGGTTTTAATTTTATTGGATCCTGAAGAAATTTATAGTTCTCCATCTAATATAATTCCTTCCCCTATTGGTCCTTCATCTTTTGGTGGTTTCCCTACCACACTACTCTTGAGGAAATTGGCCTTCAAAGAATCTCCCTTTTCGCTTGCCAAACCATCAATGTGAGTTGCTCCTACCGGACGACATGTTGGGGTTTTAAAGGACCTCTTCTTTTTCCTACCTATTATGTCTCAAATGAATCTAACATAATATAGTGTAAAAGACAAAGGGTATATAGGTTATTGGAAGGGGAAAATATGACCCCTTTGGTCGCTTTTGGCCCAGATATCCTTCGTACCATTTTTGTGAGAAATATTGACTCCTTGAGTGCCTCCCCAAAAAAGACGCAAAAAATGAAGGTGTTTTTCTTTGTTGTAATATTATTGAGTGCACAAACTGAATTTAATTGGTGACTGGGGCTAGTAATATTTTGAAATGCTCAATGTTATATTCATAGGTGACGATTTTTCCCACTTATTATGATGGACTAAAGAAAAATGCACAAGAGTTGGCAGTCTCATCAGAAAGATATACCTATCATTGAAAACCAGTTATTTGGTACCTCGGTTACCTAAACTCATAATAAGTAAGCTCTATGTCACCAAATATTGACAAGGTAATTATAAATTTTATTTATTCTACAATTATGAAGCGAATGATTATTTATAACCTCTTAAATCAGACTTATCACTAATCCGAAAACCACTAAAAAAATACTTTACATAATAGAAAGGAAATATAAAATGAGGCATCAACTATTCTCACTCACGAACATACATATTCATTGAAACCCGAAAGAAACAAATCTATTGAATACATCAGATATATGTGTCAAACCTCACAGGTAACACAAATATCATAAACTTTCCTATAATATAATATAATATAATATATATATGTATATATATATATATATATATGTAGGGCAAATAACAATATTAACCAATTCACATGTAAACAAAACAAAGAAATAAACTATGGCACCATAATGCGCCTTGAGCGGGTCTGGTTCAAGGCTCCTGTAAACTCTTTAACTATTCAACACAGAAAAAATATACTAGAGCAGAAATGCCTACAAATGCATACTAGAGCAGAAATCAATGGTTGAAGCTTCCATCGATCACACCAACAATAGTCTTAATATTATACACACCAAGAGCGAAAATAACAACAACAACGTTTTGTGCTCTGAGTGAGCACTTGCTCTTATTTAAGAGTCGACAATTTCTTAAAATAAACACACGCGGAGGTGCTTTCTGCTATGCAAATTGATTAAAGACAAAGGTAACAATTAGTTATAGCTACATATTAAATCTAGTCATGGCTTGAATTGACTCTGCCAATTTTTTCCCGAATGGATACAATCTGTTGGACAATTTAGCAAGCCCCCAGAACTGAACTTAATCCTTAAAGCAAGTTGATATTCCACGAGCCTATAGATGATCAAAGACAGACAACTTGGTCGTGGTTTTATTCACTATTGTGGTTGTAACAACCTGAAATGCTTGCTGCCTATCGGGATCCGAAAGGACATCATCATCTATTACTAGACAACAATTTTCTGAAAATAACATCGGTTTTGTGCAAGGATTCTTTACATGATGATCTAGTAACCAAACTATTACTCCCAGAATCTTTGGAGATCCAACAAAATCATCATTTTATTCATTTCAAATTGTAACCATGCCCTCTAGTATCACAACTTGCGCCCAACTGACATGATTATATTCATGGGCATATCCATTTGGCATATAAATATATCTGTGAATGCATTCGACTGTGTTTATGAATATACTGTAGACTTAAATAGCAATGTACAAAAAGCTCACAAATATTACCCTATTGAGCAAAGCATATAAAGCCACATATTGTCTTTGTAGTCAAATGCTTACAATTTAATCAATAGCCTGAATCTCACTTTTATATATATATAAATATAAATCAAACACACCTATGTATTGCTTTTAATCAACTTTTTAGTTTTTTAATTTCAGACCAAAGAAACAAGTTACTAGAACAAATAAATATATATATACATGTAAGAGTAAATGACAAAATTAGACAAAGTCAAGACAAAAAGATGGTCAAATGTTTAGGCAAAAATGGTCTTATGGTGAACAAAATGTTGCCAAATGAAGAACCCAATAATACTTTTCAATTGAAGAAATCATGCCTCAAGCAGCTCTCATACATACATAGTCTTGCCCAGGATTGGACCACAAGACCTATGGGGACCAAAATTCCAACCTAATCATTGGACCACATCCATGGGACTGGGGAACCTAGTAATATACACTATTTAAATCCAAAGACGTATATCTCACCCATACAACATTTAATGTTTATGTAGCATTTAATGCATTGTTTTATAGCATATATTGTTTACTTTTTGTTTTAGGAGGAAGGAACATAGACGGGGAACCTAGTAATATACACTATTTAAATCCAAAGACGTATATCTCACCCATACAACATTTAATGTCTATGTAGCATTTAGCGCATTGTTTTATAGCATATATTGTTTACTTTTTGTTTTAGGAGGAAGGAACATAGACTATAGATACGTAGAAAAGGGTGTAGTCAACTTCCATAAGTAAGAATATCTCTCAACATTTAATTTCTATATACAACATTTAGTACACAACTACAAAGTATGTATTGTTAGGCTAACAAATGTGTTTATTTTGGAATGGGGCTTGGAAATTTTAATTTTAATTATCATTAATTAATAAGTGGATGACCTAATTATTTAACCATATGGAATATTCAAGGAATATTTTTAATATTTGTCAAGATAAAAGGTTAATATTTATTTCAATGGTAGTTATGCCTTTTTTGCTTTTCAATTTAATTATTATTTTTTTTTATTAAAAATAAATAAATTAAAAATATATAAATTATTTTAATTGTGAAATGAGTAATAGATTTTAATGTATTGATAAGACATTATTGCAACAAATCTTATGAATTTCCATAATTAAGAATATTGTTACAAGTTTTTTTTTAAATGTATATATGTTTAACCTGCATATTTTTTTTTATAATTAATAGTAATAATGATTGCATGCTATACAATTCAGTATAGATCCATTTTAATTCAGGATCTACCAAACATTCATAAAATGGAATCACGATTTATCAGATAAAAAACACATAGTCTAACGAGGTGGAGGAGTTGCCCGGAAAGTTGTGGAAATTCCCATCATATTTAGAGAAAATCTGGCAAAGAATTTTTGTAAATCCAGTTATAGTTGTTAAACTTCAAATTTCAGGTGTCCTAGACATTTTTGATGGTGCTGAATCCATTTCCACCATTTAAAAACATGACTTTAAACCTTGCTTTTATAATATTTTTGAAATTTTTTTTCCCAAGATTCCAGCGACTTTTGATTTGTCCGAATAATTCCTCCACCCATTTAAAACTACTCCAAAAAAATCATTTAATTTTATAAATATTATTAATCATTTAATTTGTATAATTAGAATAATTTTTTTGAATTAAATTATTTTATATTATTTAAAATGAATTACATTAAAGACAATTGATGTCTAAAAGGAAAAACAACACACAAGGCTTGATCTCTAACAGTATGAAAATATACAACGACTTTCAAAACTGAAAACATATACAGTACAACCATAACAAGCCTAGAAGGCACCACATACAACTCAAACGTTGAAACAAGAGTCTAACTTATAGATGGGTGCCTGAAACTCATACCCGCATTCGCAATCCCCTGGAAAACAAATAGAAGCAGCCAAGACACCACTATGTGAGAGACACCAAACTATAATAAAATAAAACCATCAACCAACTAGAGGAGAGACCTGGCCCAACAAACAGCCATCCATCCATGAAATTCATAACATTCGCATAATAGCATACACTTATATCCAAAGACACGATAGAAAACTTCAAGACTAAAATTGAAAACCATAAGTAAACCTTAGAAACACTCAGCCACAATCCAACTATATCATCGCCATCCATAGAGTTGAAGATCACCAAAAGGCTTTTCAAAGACAAAACCGGAAGCTTCAAGAGAGACCCAAAATTCACCACCCACTGCACATGCTCATTGTTCATTGTTTGACGAGAAAATATTGGTCGAAACCCTTGTGATAGGGCCAAGGGGATCCAATTTCTCCCCGCCATTTGAGTCACATGCTATGTCACTCTCTAGATGCATTAGTCGAGCATCGGTTTTATCCACTCCAAATCTTGAGGTTCCTTAACATTCTCTTTGCGTCCTCTAAAGAGGCAAAAATATTAAATTTTTCTACTTGCTTATTTCTCAGAACCACACGCAGTAATGTCTTCATTTTCCAATGGAGCACTATTGAATTTAGATATTACTTGTGCCTTCCCCAGGTGTGCCCAAGGTTTGATACCCAAGTTGACATATCTTCCAACAATTTTGAGTCTGAGACATATTGTCTCTCTTCCCCAACTTTTATCTTAAGCTCGCAGATTTGCTAATGAGTCTCAGATGAATGCATTAGAATAAGTTTCCATAGAGTCATGGGCAAAGAGCTTTGCCCCATGCTACCTAGGTTGAGACCTATTGCCTCTCCCCCTCTGCCTTGTTGGCAGCATAAAGTCACAAGAGGGTTCCTCAATTTCTCTATAGGGGCTACCTTTTCCTGCAAAAGGGCATACAGACTAACTCGACCCATGCTCGATGAAATCAGGATACCAAAATATTATCTCATCGCAGAAGCACCAGACATATGACCTAACTTTTAATGAAAATCCACCAGAGAGGGTAGAGGAAAACATTTCTTTAGCCAGAGACTTTACCCCCTTGACCATTGAGCGCACAATACACCAACCTAGTACCAAGAAGTATCCACTTCCTAGATCCCACAAACAATTAACCAAACCCAACCTACTACAATTGTCCACGCACACAATTAAAACTACCTAGGCCACCCTTCACAGAGAATTCCAACTACCCATGCCCAAGAGAAGAGACTAACCCAATGTCCGATGCTAAACCACTTTCACAAACCCAACAATGTGCTTGGCCCCCAAGACACAAGCCACACCCAAAAATTGAGGCACGAAACCAAGAAAACCGACAGTCTCAAAACGACTAGGCAAGAAATTCAAATATAACCAAGATGAAACCACAAAGAGCACACAGAGCTTACCAACTTTAGACACTAGCAGGTCTTTGTAATTTATAGCCACTGTCTTCCAGCAAAACCATGTCAAACAAACAA
The DNA here is from genome assembly GCA_000404065.3 of Pinus taeda. Taxonomy (NCBI): domain Eukaryota; kingdom Viridiplantae; phylum Streptophyta; class Pinopsida; order Pinales; family Pinaceae; genus Pinus; species Pinus taeda. Next base: position 356,942 of record APFE030076803.1, read on the forward strand.
GCCTCTCTACTGACTTCCAAATTGGAGCAGCTTAATCAATTCCATTTCTTTGAGGCCATACCATCAATACATCCTTTCCTCATCAATACACAATTATGAGTTCGAAAATGGTGAACATATTGCCCAAACCTTACTCCCTCCTTCATAATACCCCATAGTAAATATAATTAACTATTAATACTACTTATTTTGAAATAATAAAATATAAAAAATAAAGTAATTTAAAAAACAAAAATTTCAAATTTAATTTAATTTTCTTTTTAAATTATTGAAAATATATTATCTGTATTATTACTTATATTTATATATAAATTTAATGATTTTTTTGTTTTTTTAATAACTTTTAATATTAAATTTGAATTTTTGTCATTTCCAGCACAGTTGTGTTTTTGTTTTTATTGATATAATATCTTAAACTTCTAAACATTGATACATCATTTAATTTATATATTAAATGATTTTATTTTAAAATAATAACCTATAAAAATAGCCCAATTAAAAAAAAAACTATCCAAAAAAAACCCCTTGAACAAAAATTATAATACAAACCACAATTACTAATAAAGATGGAAAAAACAAAAATAGGATTCTTTTTTCCTCCCTATCTCTCCATGCCATGCTATGGGGAGTGTGCAAATCGAATTTTCCAATCCAATAAACAAATCCACCTGGTCTCTAGCTTCCTAAGCTTTGCCAAAACAGTTGTGGAGGGAAGAATTATATTATTATGAAATCACCTTTGATGCTAACCGATATCCTATCATAATTTAGCTCAACGCATATATCCACACGGAAGTTAATATTTTAGTATATAAACAAATTGTATGACATAACCTTAGTTGGTAGGATAACAAATATTTTATAATGTATGGAATTTAATTCGTATGTAAAAAAATTGTAGTTGTATTATATAGATATACCATTAAAATTTATAATTTTAATATATAGTTGATTTATTAGTGAGTTGTAGTTTTGATTGAAATTATATTTTAAATAATTAAATTTGGAAGAGTTGGATTAATAATATTATTTAATATCACAACAAATTAAGTCATAAAAGAAATTGAATGATAATATTGTGTTGCCTTATTAATAAATTTCATATAATAATTAGCTCAAAACATATTACATTATATAATTAATTTAGCTCAACACATATATAGTGAAAACAAATTTTTTATATATATAATAATTTTTTTTTTGTATATAAAAAAATTGTATGATAATATATGTCGGTTGGTTAACAAATTTATATATATTTAGTTGATTATATAAATATATAGTTTAAAATTTGTTAATTTAATATATAGATATCTATTAGTGAATTAGTAAATTTGATTTGAATAATTTTAAAATAATTAATTTTGAAAGGTTAGATTAAGACTATAATAATATTAATAATAATAATAATAATTTAATTTTTTAGTAGATTAAAAAAATTGTTATGATAATATTATAGTCGGTTGGCTAACAAATATTATATAATAGTTTAGTTCAAAACATATATTTATACATCATGTTATGTTCCTATACCAATAGGTGTCATATATCATGATTGACTTAGTTTAGCTCTGAAATATATACATACTTTTGCTTGTTGCAAATGTTTTTCATATTTGTAAAAAATCAAAATATTAAAAAATATAAAGAGGGTATGTCCTAGAAAAAGAATAAAAAGACAAAAAGAAAGAAAGGTAAAAAAAATTAAAATAATAAAAAATGAACCCCAAGAAAAATAAAAAGACCATGAAAGTGTGCAAGCCCAAATGCCACACATATGTTTACTTTTATGCATAATAATGATTGTGTGCAACTTGTTACTTATGCCACAATCCATGGTAACCATATAGTTTAATCTTAGTTATTCCATGTTTTGAATTTCATGTTTAGAAACAAAGAATAAAATCTGACCAAACTGTTTAATCTTGACAGATAAGTAGATAGGTAGAGTGAATAAAAAGATACTCAATAGTTTAATCTGAACCCTTGGATGTAATAAGGATAGACTTAGACAGATTTCCATTGTAAAAGAAAATAAAATGGTTTGATAAGGGTTTGCTTGTTTAAGTGCACCCTAATAAAAGAAGAAAAAATGGTAGGATGTGTAGGTGGGTAAGTAGATGAATGGTTACAAAATTATGTATGATGAATGATTGTCCAGATATCAAGTCATATACTTTCATCATCAAATGCACTTAAAGATATGGATGACAATGAGGACATTTACATTATAGACAAAAGTCAAACTAATTAACCTCCTCACTCATTTTCCCCTAAATTTTACTAATTTCTTGTAAGTATTAAAGGCACCAACAACCTGAAAGTTAAAGGGACTTAGAGCATTTCTCTGACTTCTAGAGGGACTGGACCCTCGGCACAATAACTTGTAAGGCCTAAGTGCTAAAACCGCTTCATCGAAATTCACCCCCTTCATAATTCATTCATTTCCTTCAAATCCTTTTTCCTAAGGTAAAATCACTCTTTTACTTAGGAAAAATAAATGGTTCTTTATAAAAACCCACCCAAACACATTTTAGCATAAGTCATAATGTTGGATGATGAATTAATTTTCGGAAACATTTACTTAGTGCATTTTCTTTTTCCATGCTCATATTAACTCTTAATTCTTAATATTTATTTAACTCCCGAAACAAATTACCCTTTCCCGTATTATTAATAAAAAATCTCAAAATAAATAAATATCCCTTCCCGATGGTTTGAAAAATAAACCATAAATGAAGTTAATTCAGTTGGATTAATTAATCGAATCGTGATTAATTAAGAGCAAAGACCCCCCCCAGCCCCCCGACGTGTTAAAAATGGATTAATTAGTCCCCTAGATTAATTAATAACCTATTCGCCAATACCGACATCATGAAAAATATTAATCTTTCATTTGTCCAATCATATCATCCCCGATATAATTAAAGTCATGTAATTATGTTGATTACCCATCGGACCCCCTCCATTAACTCCCTAACACTTTCCGTCGTCGACTGCTGCACGATCCACCTTCCCTCATCCAACAACTCTCGCTCGTATCGCGCGGGCCTTTTGGTAGAACGTTAACCACACTATATAAACTATTTTGTATTTTTGTCGATGCTACATGCCATTCAATGTGTGGCATCGCGCGACCCTCTGCCAAAACCACCAATCTCCCAAAAGTTGTGCGATGAAAACCATTACTGCTCCCGCTTATCACCTCCACTAAACAACGATGTCCCATCGGTTAGTTAATTCCTACTGTCGTTTTCATATTCACCTGCCAAAACTCATTGAATTTGTGCATAAAAACAAAAACACTCATTGTTTTCCTTTTTTACTGAGAAAAGAAACTACTGCCTTCCATGCACAGAGTACGTCCTGACTAGCAACTTACTCCCAACCATCAACCACCATCAGTTGCTGAACTCCAGGCCATTGTAGACTACTGTGCGCACCCATTAAAGAATTCACCACAACCATTTGTCCCTTCAGTGGACCATAAACAGGTATTTACCACATTTCCTTCTCAGAAACCCTATTTTTGTACTAAAACCTCCACCAAATTGCTCTAAACTCAAGTAATCCAATACAATAAGTTGTTCTTATCCCCAAGGCTTCTTCGAGCACCTATTTTATCTAAAATCCCTAAAAACCCCAACTTTCTTCCTTGAATACACAAGAACTAAGGATGGAAGCTCCTGTTGCCTTAAATGTCACACCAATCACTACTCCCACAGGGATTTGGACCAACTTCCCTTGGCCGATAAAGATTTTAAAATCAAGGACCTTACTTTTTAAGAAATTCCCTTGAAACTATACTGCAAGTATCGGGACAATTATTTGAACAATGCTGATAAAATAGGTCTTTGGGAGTCAAACCTACCTAAATATAAATTCCCCACTGTCCATATTTTCCCAGATATTGTTCACCAATGCCATGCAAACTACAAATCCAATCTGAGAGTTTTAATATCCCCTAACCAAGAAGTCCTTTTCACCATTACAGTTGAGTCTATAAATGAAATGTTGTAATTACAACCTAGCCAGGACCTCACTCCCCTTTCCATTGCTGAACTACTTGATAAATCTTCAAGGCTGTCTAATTTCGAAATCAACCAAGTCAGTTAGACCTTCATTGAAGAACAATACATATCAAAAGACCCCCCTCCTTGCATGTCATGTGCCTTCACTAGTCTGGGCAAGGATATTGTCACCATGTTTGCTTGCATTCTAAGTTTTACCACAAATGAGTATGTAGATGAAATGACCTTTGCCTACATAACTATTTTCACCCCTGGCCAACCTCCTGCACCCAAATATGACTATGCTTCATTCATTGCTGATAAGATGCATGACCAATGTATGAGATTAGAAAATGAGAGGGTATTTAAATATTCTTCAGCCATGTATTATCTTTTCCTCTACCAACAAGATGATAAATTCCCTTTCTCTATACAAAAGCTTGACACTAGAGGGAACCCTAGGTCAATCATTTTCTGGAATTCCATTTTTCACAATTCACCTTCTTCTCCCTATCCTTATACAAATTTTATTAATCAATTTGTGCATCTAGTGACTACCATGTCGATAGGAAGTCCTCCTCCTAGAATCATTAATGATATTAAGAGAATTCTTCAATTATCCAAGCAATACAAGGTTGGAGACTGGTACTTGTACCAGAACCATACCGATATTAGAATTTATGGGTGTGAGCTGCCTCCCTTTAAACTGCCCAAATACCTCCCCATGCGATTATTTGCCCTGGAGTACTACAGGCAAATGATAAACTCTGATGAAATCCACTTTATGAAGAGTAAGAAGAAAGCTCAGGTAAGGATAAAGGATCACCTAGGCCCATTTGTTTGCAACAACATAAAAGCAAGGAAAGTGGCAGAGGAAGTCCTTGAGAGATTGAGATTGAAAAAGAGTTTCATCTATCCTTATGATCCTCATAGCTTCATCTGTGACAGAAGACAGAAGCATAAACTATCCCCTTACATCCATCATAGAATTCCAGAGATAGAACAATATGAAAATAAAAATGAATGGGTGGAGGGAACACTTATAGAAAAAGATAGTACAAAAGTTGAAGTAGAAAATCTTATGAAAGATTTGGAGAAAAGACTTGATCTGGATTCCTTTGTACAGATGCTTGAAGAATCTGCACAGAGACCGACACAGGAGCATAGTGCACAGACATCAGGACAACCAGAGACTTTAGGACAGGGAAAAGATTCAAGATCATAGAGAATTTCTGTGGAGTTGACCCAAACTGATACAAACATGGGCAACCCTCCAGTATTGTAGACCCCTCTTAATGAGGGGTGAATTCAGAAAAGAAGAAGGAATGAGACTAGCCCCTCTACAGTGCCACTAGACCAGGTATATGTGAAGAGGCAGAGGTTGAAACCTCTGTCTAAGCAGGAATATGAAGAGATAAGAAGTGACACAATGCAGACAACACTAGCAGGGTAGACACCATCTACCTCTTAAAGATATGCACTAAACAAGTAGACAAGTGTAGAAGTGTCATCACTAAGGACAATTTTAGAGCAGAGCCAGGATTTGAAAGAAAAGTACAAAGAGATTAAAGCTAGGAATGAGCAGCTCAAAGCTCAAACCTATGCCAAATATCTGAAAATGGCTCCTACAAATCAGACAAGGTTGATGTCAGCCTTTGACATCAAAGAGGGAAAGATGCAAATGATTTTTTTGAAGCGAACAGTAAAACAACCGAAGTCCATGGCTGATTATTTAAAAACAAATTTTGAAGTTCTTGCCAGAGACATCCACCCAAATGATCAGATTGAGCTCCATAAGCAAACGGGTGAGATGGTCTATTCCACATCGACCAGTAAAGTCATCATTGCACATCAGTTGCAGAATTCTCTGAATAATACTATAGCACAACTACAGTTGGAAAAAGCCTCTTCTCAAGCTAAGGACACCAGGATAAAATCATTGGAAGACCTGGTGATTGAGTTTGGACATGATCCCAAAGATGTTAAAGTTGATGAGAGTTTGATAAAGAAAAAGAATGAAGACATTGTTGCACTCAGGAAGCAACTTAAACTCCCTCCCCTCATACATCCACAAACTGCAGAAGTAATTGAGAAACAAAATGAGGAAGAACTTATGGACTTGATCCTTAAGTTGAATGAGCAATTGAAAGAAACAAAGAAAGAACTAGAAAAAGCTTTGCAACCCAAACAAGGTGAGCCAGCCACCATGCCTCAGACTGTAATACCCATAATTTCTATAGCAATTCCATCTACTATTGCAGCATTTTTGGCACCCAACATCCTCCAGTAATAGCTCTACCAGTAACAACAACAACAAGTACATTAGAAGCAGCAACAACTTCAACAAAGAAAATAGAGGACTTAATAAAGTCCATGGAGGAAATGAAAATCTAAGAAACTAAAATAAAGAAATTGAAACAAATGGTTACCAGCTTGGAAAACAATTATGAACTGTCACAGATTAATTACACTAAAGAAGAAATTAAAAATAGAAGGATGACTGAAAGAATTAAAACATTAGAAAAGGACTTAACATTGGAAAAGCCTTTGAGAGATATTAAAGAGATTTGATGGACCAATATCATTGATCCCATCAATGATATTTGGTCTGCTATTCATATCATTTTTGAACAAACTGAGTTAGTTAAACTAGCTACAGAGGCTACACAGAAGACTAGGGAAAAATTGGGAGAGAAACCTGAATAGGCAACCCAATTGACAAACTTCTTGAATAGAAAAAGCAAGCAACAGCTAGAATAATGGGATATCGAGGATTGAACTAGTACTATCCTTGAAATTAAGAAAGTTCTCACTAAGAAGAAATTAATGTTGAACCTAGAAAGAAGATGTCAAATTATTCAAGAAGACATAGATGATTTTACGGTAAAATATGACATGCTAAGAGATAAAGGACTTCCAAGTCCACTGGTCATAAATGACAAGGTGATGACTCATGAGGACTACATTTATAAACTGCACAAACAAGCCAAAAGTAAAGTCAGCTCTTCCACAGTGAAAGCACTACCTACAGGAAAAGTGTTATATGATGGTTTGGAAAATCTTTTCTATATTGAGCATGAAGTGAAGCACCTGTTCACAATCAAGCCCACTTTTGAAAAATACATTGAAGCTAATGAAATATACAAGAAATTGATTAGGATGATGATACCAAATGAAGAATGGTGGACCAGTATGACTGATATCCTATAATTTACTATGGTAACTTTGAGGTAAATAGAAAATATTTACTGAGATAAAGTCTGGTAAATAGGTAAAGAGTATCGAGAGATAAAGAGTATCAGTAGGGAAAAGTAAGAAAAGATCCAGCACACAATTACTAAAGCAAAAACAAGAGGAAAATTCGAGTTTCAACCTCCAGCTCTTCCATAAATAAGGGGAGAACAACAATCAATATTACATCTGTCTCTATCTTTTTGTAAAAGATATTTTGTATTCCCTATAATAAATCTCATATGGCTATAAGAAATTTTGATGTAATTTTCGTATAAATACTTCTCCATTTGAAGTATTGTGTGTGGATTCTATAACATCTCTGTAAATCGATACTATCAAGCTGACAAAGATTTTATACTCAAATTTGGATTTTTTTGCTCGAAAAGGAATGAAAGTTGAGGACTTTTCATCAGATTCTCGTGCAGTATAATTACAAATAAGTATTCTATCCTTGTGATTTTATGTGTTTTCTATATGTTTCAATGTTTCATGCATCTTAAATCTAAATGGTAAAATAGTCAAAGTGTATCAGAATTAGCTTTATTACTGTCTGATATCAACAATCTACCATTTATATGTTTTCTTCTAAACTATCTTGATAAAGGAATTCTTAACTGCTTCTCTATCCCTGTAGTTTTTCTTTAATAAGTCCCTGGTATTGGATTCTTAATTGCCCTCTGCTAGGTGACCTATCTTCTCTTCCTCTTTCTAATCTTAACCTGAGGATTCTTTATTGCCCTCTAGTTTTGAGCAAAAATATCATCCATTCAAGCCCCAAAGTTTATTTTTTTTTCTGTTATCATGCCTGTTGAACTCATACCTCAGCAATTTGACTTGATCTAGTAAATTATCCATGATTGACTCCATAGCCCAATGGCCTAAAAGCCTAGTTTGCCCATTTGTTTCACAACTCCACCACTCTCAAACAAAACAACCTTATTGAACATTAATATTAGCCTAAAATCTTTTCAAACATAGCTAAATCATAAAGAGAGAGACCTCTCTGGACTTAGGTGGACTAGCACCCGAGTCTAAAAGTTGGTTTGTAGTTACCTTAGATCCTTTCCTTCTTTTAATAACTCTAAGGAAAATCTAAGTGATAACATAATGGCGACCATACTGGGGAAGAACTAATCCTTAGTTGAAAAAAACCTTTGAGAAACCTAAAAAGTTTAATTTAAATCATCTTAAAGGATTATTAGAAGTTATTTTGAAAAATCCATAAAAGAATAACATTTAAAAGACTTGAAATCTGGCTGCAGGGAGAACTCATTACACCAGGGCTAATCCTGATCCAAATCCCCCCCCTGTGTTTGAAAATCCCAAGCCGATTCTGAGAATCATTAGAAGGCAAGAAATTTCATTAAGTCCTAGACCTTTGTTCATATCACAATCATGTCCTGTTGAGTGGCTTTTCCTAGAAGATCTTCCTTTTGACAAACATTTTGAACTTTCTCTATTCAGAACCACATCTGAGAATGAATTATTGGACATAGTCTAAGATCGATAATTCCTCAGAGAACTTGAAACCCAACGAGCCAATTTGTGAATTGATCGATATCTGTAGAATTCCACTTAGTCATCTCTTACCACCAATAGAACATCTGAACTTTATGAAACCACCTCTCTTTCTGCTATTTCATCACTATTTCCTCACTCTTCTGAAATCCATTCCACCCCTCCCTTCATCCCTTCACTTCTGTATAAAATTCTCATCCTCCCATGTGGAATCTTCAATGGGTAAGTTATTCCACTTGATGAGATACTCTAAAATTGATCGATTTCATAGATATCAAGTTCTTATTTCTTTGACTACTTTAGGTTCCAATATGATTTTTCCTTCCTCATCAAGTTCTGGCAATATTTTCTGAACTGGAATCTTGTCACCTATAACCTTCTTTAAGCATGAAACATGGAAAAGTGGGTGCACTCGGGAAGATGCGGGAAGCTCTAATTTGTATGCCATAGTACCTATCTTTTGCAACACCTTGTACGGACCATAATACTTTGTTGATAATTTATTATCCTTCTTAGATTGCTTGAGGGACATTTTTTTATATGGTTACAGTCGTAGGAATACCCAATCACCTACATCAAAACTTCTTTCACTGCGATGTTGGTCTGCTTGCTATTTCATTGTATTCTACGCCAAGGTGAGGTTATCCTTTAAGAGTTGGAGAACTTTTTGCTGATGGTTGATGTGATCTTCCACTGCTTGAACCTTAGAATTTCCTCTTAAATATGATGTGATGGATGGTGGATGATATCCATAAAGTGCCATAAATGGGGTCATTTTTGTTGTAGTATGGAAGGAAGTGTTATACGGTCATTCAACGAAAGGCAACCATTTGATCCATTGTGTCTATTTATCAGATACAAAGCAACGAAAATATCCTTCCAAACATTTGTTTACTATCTGAGTTTGCCCATTAGATTGAGGATGATAAGATGAGCTATGAATTGCTTCCATAAATGCAGTAGAAATTGTACTCGCTTTAAATGGATGAGATAATGCAACTAGCACCATGATAACACTCTTTCCTTCAGACTCGGGTAAACCTACGATAAAATCCATTGAAACCTCCTCCCAACATTGGCTTGGAATTGATAAAGGTTGTAATAGTCCATGGGTATTAATTGTTTCAACTTTATTTTGTTGGCAAACCAAACATTCTGCCACAAAATTTTGAATATTTGATTTAAGGCCATCCCAAAAAAAATCCTTCTTAACC